>LD345638.1:339053-368740 GCA_001465055.1 Ptychodera flava
CTGATGCATGTACTCGGCTTGGTGGTGGTGGTGAGGTGGTGGTGGTGCTCCAGCCGAAGCAGAAGGCATTACGCGAGAACCCCGCGACCGCGATAAAATCTCGGACACACGATGTTGATCGTCCATAGAATTGACAGCGTAATGATTTATGCTCTGGACGTTTCTATGGCCTGAAAGTTGCATCAGTTTCGTTGGTGGAATGCCGCTGTCGTGTAAACGCCGGATGGTAGAACGCCGAATGCTATGATTTGTTTTTTTACCGGCTATGCCCGCCTTGTTACACATTGTGCTGACGATGGTGTCCAGTTTATTTGCACCCATCGGCTGACGCTTGTACCAGAGATTGGTTTCCGGCTTGTAATTTATCGCGAGATAAAAATCTGCGTCGCTACCGAGCCGGGCCGAGGTGTGATGGAGGCCGATGGAGTGCATACTGTTTGTATGCAAATACGGGACATCGAGTGGGGTCATCGGGAACCGCGAAGGCTTTCGGTGGATACGCCCGCGGTTGGTCGTTAACTTTGCCGGACGATCTTGTTTTGTTTTCCCGTTCATTGAACTCTAAATACTCGATGTTGTCGACGGTCTTCTTTAAGGCAACGTCACCCCATAACATCTGCCGACTTTCTTGACATCCCCGGAAGCCGAAGTGCTTTTGGTTGTTCAACCAAACGAGAAACAACAACGCTTCCGGGCTGTGCGTGCCGATGACGCCTTTCTCGTACAGAGTATCTTCTTCACGTTCGGAGAGCTCTTCAGCAGCATTTGGCTTATTTCCTTTACCTTGCGATTTTAACTGAGAACGTTTCGCCTTGAGTGTTTCCTGCGAATGTCGAAATTGCAGATCGCGACAGATGGAATACGCGTATCCGTTCTCACTGAGGTAGCGGTCGATTCCCCTCTGATATGATGTTAAGGTGTCAGGTTCGTATTCCGCGCCGTCCTTTTGCCGAACACCTGCAAAAAAACTGCCGAGATAGCAGTCAAGTTCGACCGGAGGAATTTCGTGTACGGCTCTCGTCTCAGTTTGTCGCATTGCTGTCATCCATTTTAGAAACTGGTTGACAGCACAACTCGTAGCTCTTACGGTGTTTTTCTTACGTTGTTCCTCGACGAGATGTTGTTTGTCGATTTCCGAAAAATCGACGTATCGCGAACTTTGGGTCGCGGTCGGAAGCTGAGCTGTGGTCACAGTCGGAGCCGGTTGTGTTCGCTCCTCCTCAGTAAAAAAACCATCGGTTTCCGTCACGCCGAGTTCTTCAGCTAAGCGAAAGATTTCGCGAATGTCTTCGTCCAGTTCGACTTGCGTTTGATGAGCCATAGTGAGCAGGCCACTCCGTCCGACTTGAAGGACGTCTGGACACTGCCGCTGGTATGAGATCTATCGCAACCTCCGGAGCTGCAGACGACAAAAAGTGTCGCTGGCTTCCCGCGTTCATTTTTACCCGGGAAAATGGAATAAAAGTTGAATTTTAGTGGAACACTTTACTTTCAAATTCTGAACAAGCAGATTAAACGATGCCATATTTGCATGTTATTCAATAAAATACAAGCAGTGTATATGAAAATGTGCAGGGCTTTTCAAGGGTAAGCGAACGCAGTCAAAACTGTTGTGGGGGGGGGGGATGCCGTATCTCGAGACTGAAAATAGAACCGGCGGGATGACGGACAACAGGGGGTATACGGATTTCTTTTCTGTGCTGGTGTACGTCACACAGGTGGATGTACGGGCCCGTGCCTGTGTTTATTAATTATTTATATATATATATATATATATATATATATATATATATATATATATATATATATATATATATATATATATATATATATATATATATATATATATATATATATACTGTTGCCATTATTCTCTCATTATTCTCTTATCAGTTTAATCACATATTTTTATTATTTTTTTCATGGCACTGAATTTACCGGGACATCCCCGCAAATTAGCGTAGCGTAGTAACATATAGTACCTAAGGAAACAGTCGATCTGATAGAATGAAGTTCTCCAGCTGCTAGTCCTAACCCGTAGAATGTTTTAGCAGCAATTACATCTGGCTAATTTTGCTCGGCGTTTGCCATTTTAAAACAGTCAAATAATTATTTTTGAAGAGAGAAAAGTATGCAAATAAGTCGCACGTGTTTCTGTTTAATGCGAATTCACTAAAGCCAAAAGAGAGGTCGTGTAAGTGTTATTGGAAGAACAATTACAAGCCTGTACACAAGTCGAAAGATATATTATGTGCCCCTTCGCAAAACTCTTGGCTTCCATTTTGCTGAATATGTGCCTATATGTTTTCCTTTTCCTATAATTTTATGAACCAAATTCCTGTACAAAAAAATTTAGACATCCAAACATGGATGTCAAATCTCAGTCAAAAGTTGCCAACAAACAGCAAAGAAATGGTGTTTGTTTCGTTTGCGAAGGACCAAGGGAAGTGACATAATAGCAGAAAATTACTGCCAACCTCTTCAGTAAGTTGAGCAATCTGTTCCAAAATTTTTGTTTTGTATGTTTGTCAAGGCGTTTAAAACGGAACCGGTTGTTATCCCGGATTGCACAGAAGCTTAAGTCTAATAGAGATGGCGGCGGTTTTACAATTAACAGCTAAGAGGGCGCTGTTCAAGTAGTAGCTAAGCCAGGCAAATCTACGTGTGTACGGCGCTTATCTGACAAAACTTGCTTATCTGACAAAAGAACTAATTACTGCTTGTAGCCTTACTCATTTGTGGAAAGTAATCCCTCACACAATACTTCGTCTGTTAAAACACACGAATGAAATTTAATTACAGAAGTCTAAAATCACTAACATCACAAAATAGCCATAAAATAGTTAAAAATACAGTAAATTTCATTGATTGCGAAAATCACCGAGCACCTTAATTAATCATTGTGTATATATCGATCAACACATAGCATGCATAGAGGCTGTCTTAAGGGGTAGAGGAGAGTACACGAGGTCACATGAGGTCGTGCGCTTTCACGGTGGCGGGAGTATCAAAACCACCCACATCACAATGCGGCAATGGCAAGCAGAGAACTTTTGTTTTTGTTTTTCATCACCTTCCTCGATCGCTAATTTTGCCATTAAAGTACATAAAATATTTCAATAAACATGCAAGTGGATGATAAGAAAAGCACCTACATGTTGCAACACGGAGTTATCTCCATGGGCTCGTACAGTACTTTGTACAGTGAGCGAGCGCGAGCCCGGCCGATGGAAGAACAACCACAATAAAAAAACTAAATGTCAACAATTTGAGAGTAGTTTACAGAAACAAAATCCTTCGTATAGAAGAATTCGTATTAACGTTAAATTGGCACACTCTGTGTACACAACATCGCACGAAGCGACGACATGTACCGCGCGCATGAAGTGAGCTGGCTAAAGTGACTCCCCAGGGTTTTGCTAAAAAAGTTTTGTCAGATAAGCACGTTTTGTCAGATAAGCGCCGTACATACGTGTTTGAATACTTAGTTTAAAGTTCATGAGTTCCTTTGCAGTCGATCTGTTCTTTCAATAAATATAGTTCGGCTCGAAATCGCACTTCAAAGGACAATGTTTGATGCACTGGCACTATTTCACCGTTTCCTTATTATTGGGATTAGTATACCTATTTATTGTAGGAAATTTGACTTGTAATTATAAAAAAAACACTACAATCATTACAAAAATTCAAGCATTGTTTTATCCTACTACAACAACAAAAAAGTCTTAATTTTAATTTCGAAAAAAATGGTATGAAACCTAAATGTTGTCTTTAATGAAAAATTATGTATTACCCCATTTAAAATGAATCCTTTATTTATTTTTATACGCCTGAAAAATGAAAATTTAACAATAAAAAGGGAGAATTTCAATCATTATTGAGTTTTTGAAAATGATTGGAAAACAACTTATTTCCATTTCTCTGCTCTGGTCGGTCCTGTTGCGGCCCTCTAGCGGCCATCCGAGTGTGATTTTCAGGAGTGGAGGAATTCCAATTAACATCAGACTAGACTTGAGTTGGCATACTTAAAAGTTGAACAGTAAGTCCATGGTCATATTTTTCATTGAATCAATATTGCTCGGTTCAAATGCATTCCACGTCATTGTACAGATAACAACAGCCGCCAAGCTTTACCATTTATTTGATCATTTCTTTTTTCGGTTGTGTGTACTGTCAGTTGGGGAAGAGACTGGGCCTACCATCCGAGGAAGATGAAAATTTTACTGCATTTAATTTGTCAACATTCGGTGATCGATGTCTCTACACCTGCGTCTTGGCACAGGCGGCGTTACAGTTCACTGGGCTCGCAGATGGAGAGCTTGTAAATTGACTCAAGTAGCGTGGCCCGACACTAACTATTTCCTTGTAGGTCCAACAGAGTTGTCATGTACGTGGTCGTTGTAACTGACCAAAAATGTATATACATTTAATTATTTCTGTAGCCAATTAATTTCTCACCCAGGAGACATTTTTACCAGAATATCCCCCGTCAATTTGCGTAGTAAAGTATCAAAGAAATAGTTTATATGATAAGGGTGTATTTCGTGAACTGTTTTTCCTGACCTGTACAAGGTTCTAGCAGTTTTTTTGCGAAGCTTTCGTCATTTTACACATTCAAATCATTATTTCGGACGTTAAGTATGTAAAAATCGGTCGCATGTGTTTCTGCAATGCGGTTTCATTATCAGTGGGGAGGAGGACCAAAGAAGAAAGATCGTTTGAGGCTGATTGGAAAACAATTTCGAGCCTGATTACTGTACAGTTATCGGAAGATGTACTATATCCCTCTTGCAGAACACTTACAACTCTTTTTAGCGACAGACATACAAGTACCTGTTTCTTTTCGAATACTTCTAAGCACAGGTGTCCGGAGTTGCCGGTGTACATGCATAGAGAGAGATCTCTCTCTATGCATGTACACCGGCAACTCCGGACACCTGTGCTTCTAAGAACAAAGTTTCTCTCACGAACATAACTTTATACGTCCAAATATTACCGACTATGTCAAATTTGAGTCAAAAGTTGCAATCAAACAGATGAGGAACGATGATTAATTGTTTGTGAAAGGCCAAGCTGTCACGAGACTGCTAAAAATTACTGCCGCTCTCTCCCGTAAACTTGCAATCTGTTCCAAACATGTACACTATTTGTTTGTCCAGACATTAAAGGTGGAAAAGCTTGTTATCCAAGATTGCACAGAGAAGAAGCTTACATTCAGCAGAGATAGCGGTAGTTAAACTAAAAGACAACAAAAAGAGCGCAGTTAAAGTAATAGCTAAGCTGAGCAAATTTTTGGTGTTCAAGGTTCCGTGTTGGAATAGGGAGGTCAAAGTTCACGAGTTCATCTATGGCCATACTGTCCTTTCAATCAATATGGCCGGTTCAAATACATTTCATTTCGTAGGATAGTTTTGTAGCACACAGGCACCATTTAACTGTTTCCTTATTATTTTGATTAGGGTTGGCAATTAAAATAAACTTTAAAACACTAAACAAAGTTAGAGGAAGTATCCCTGTAGAGACACAGTTGAAGTTAGTTTTACAAGGGTTTAAAAGTTATTATTACTATAAATCAGTCAATTTATTCCCAACTTGACCCTTCGCCAACCTGCATTTCACTGGGCAAACGTAGCTTGACCGGGTGTGTTTGTGTGGTCCTACAGTGTATCTTGCACAGATTCTACAGACAATAGTGTCACCATAGCTAACTTCAGTGTACTTGTCATTGCTGACATCTAGTACGATGTAAGTATTGTTTACAAACGTAGAGCTTAGAGAATTGGGAGTGCACGTTACCACTGATAACTGCACCAACCCTTACACAAATGCATAGTGTATGATACCAGCTGCCAAGCTTTGTCATTTACTATGTTAATTTTTATTTTCGGCTGTGTGTACTGTCAGTTGGAAGCGAGGCATCATTTTCTGGGCATTCTATCCAAAGAATTTGGACATTTTACCTTTTTTTATTCGGGAACCTCCAGCAAATGATATCTCTGTACCTGTCTCTTTGAGTTCTAGTGCCTGCGCTTGTCAATAATGTACTATTTCCTTGTAGGTCCGAGAGCGTTTCAATCAAGGTGTCTTACATAGTTACCACTTTCGAGACATGGAATTTTACCGGGATATCCCCCGCCCATTAGCGTAGCGTAGTATCAATGAAACAGTCATCTTATAAGGATTGGGTTCGCGAACTATTAGTCCTGACCCGCAGAATGTTTAGCCAGCATACACAACTGGCTGATTATGCGTAGCTTTCGTCATTTTAAAAGTCAAATCATTGGGGGGGTGGGGGGGGAATCAGAAATATGTAAAAATCTGTTGAGACATGGAATTTTACCGGGATATCCCCCGCCCATTAGCGTAGCGTGATGAAAATATGCCTGTTATATATGTTTTCGTTTTGAAATTCCAATAATTTTCAGAACCAAGTTAGTTATGGGATAATAACTTCAGATGTTTAAACATGACTTTCTATGTCAAATCTGGGTCAAAAGTTGCCATGAAACAGGTGTGAAATGATGTTTATTTTGTCTGCGAAAGATCAAGCTGAGATGACATTGCAACCGCGTGGCTATTGCTGTCGAGCTTGGTCCCAGCCAACACGCGTAGTCCACTTCGCGGCTGCATGGAAGAAAACCAAAGGTGTGAAAGCTTTTCACCAACCGATTTCCTAAGACAGCGAAATTCACTGTGAGCATTTCCGATGATAAAACCTGATCAACGGTCAGATGGTTACATTAAAAATCGATCGACTTGCCCTTTTTTCGCTTAAATCATACCTTACCCAATACTACAGGAGGAGAATTGTCCTGAATTCGATTAGGCACACCAACCTAGTGCCGGCCATTTTGAATAAGCTTCATACATTGTACGCGCATGTGCATACGACCCTTGGCAAGATGACGTATTTTCTTTCAGCTGCCCTTCTCTCACTGGACGTGAAAGACCAAGCTGAGATAATATTGCTGAATATTACTGCCACCCCCGGCAAACTTAGCAATCTGCTCGAAAACTGTACACTATATGTTTGTCCGGCCGTTAAGGGGGGAAAAATTGCGCTGTTCCGATTACATGATTTTCAAAAATAGGCTAGGTCGCCAGGGAATTTTTTTCAAAAGTATTTTTATTTTTGAATATCGCACTATCCAGGTGTCCAGGGCGATCAAACACTGGCCACAACATTTCCAGAAAAAACGTATCTCATATATATATATATATATATATATATATATATATATATATATATATATATATATATATATATATATATATATTATATATATATATATATATATATATATATATATATATATATATATATATATATATATATATATATAGAATAACAAAAAAACATAAAAGACGTCCTCGTTCTAGCAAAAATCAAATGCCAGGTAACGAACACGCTTTCACGCTTTCATGATTTTATGGTTTTTTTTTCTTTTTTTACTTCCGTGTTTACGTACCTCTAAAAAGTTTAGGGTCGGCAGGCAAAAATAGGATAGGTCGTGTTATCAGAACAGCACATTTTATTTCTTTAGCCTTACTATAAAGGCAAGAACTGGTTGTTATTCCGGAATGCATAGAAATCTAAGTAGAACATAGATGGCGGCCTTTTAACTAAAAGGCGGCCAAAAGGACGCAGTTCAAGTAGTAGCTTAATTTCAGGGTTCAGGGTTCCGTGTCGCTATAGGGAGGTCAACATCCATGAGTTGATCTATGATCGAACTGTTCTTCCAATCAGTATAGCCCAGTTCAAATAGAGTGCATTTCATAGGATTGTTTTTCGTGCACTGGTACTTTTTCCCAATTACAAACTGTGAAATAATGTAGCTATGAGAAAGTAAATGCAATTGAAACCATATAATTTTATACAAGTTCTCGGCAATGACAATCTCTTGTTTTACGATCGACAATCAACTGAAACATGAAGAGCCACAGTCAGAATTGATTTGCATCCTGTAAGACTACCGAATCAATAATTCCATGCTGTAGATGCACTTACAATTCAAGGCAGATCTTTCTTGGTCGCGGTCCTTTGATCCTTTGCGAAAGTCATAGGGCCAGTAAAATGACGATGATGAATATTTGTGCTATATTCTCCGGTAATGACATGAAATAGTTAACAACTCTACCCTAGATTTTAATTGCAACCCTTGATCACTTGTACACATGCTGCTATAATCAGTCTATAAACATTGCCTTTTCAAATGAAGGTTTGACCTCATCACAGGATTAAATCAATTTGCCACTATGATGTAATGTGCTAATTGTCTTATATTTATCGGAGATAGCACAGATTGATAAAAGAGAAAATATATTCACTCTTAATGCTTTCTACCCGACCCGTATCCTAAAACATCTGCATTGTTCATTTCCACAGAACAACATTTTACAATCTTTATTCTGATGATGAAGTCATGATTGTCCCTGGATAACCCATTAGGTTAAGTAAAGTGGGTCACGTAGACGGTCATGGTTAATACTAGTTATCTATTAAATATTAGTTTAAAACAATCTTTCCAGATTTGATGAGTAATTATTCATTGTTGAGGTTATGTTATCATTTTCAAGAAAGATTGTTTGATGCATACAAGTAGGCAGCTTGCCAGACATGGTTGTCCACTTGCATATCTACTTGTATAACCACATGTGTATCCACTTTGTATCCAGATGATCATGACAATTCGGTGAAGGATGCATACGAGAATTAAAGGATGTGAAAGATCGCCACTAGACACAAGTCTGGTGGTTAAGATTTGTAATTCCTACTCTATGTGTATTATTACATGTTTCCAGGGAAACTCCGAAAAACAACGAAAATGGTGTCGGTGAGACTACTAGGTTACTTGAAGGCAATAACAATAAATTGCGTGAGCTGCAGTACATAGCAGGTACGAAACATTGTTATCTAAATCAGATATTTTCAGTTAATCTTTTCAACCATATACGTTTAGTGGAATATCTCTGTTTGATTTAACGGATTACATACTAATAAAATAAAACATAATTTATTGAAGAAAGATTTCGAATTAATCAAACTTTTAAGTCAGTCAGGTCAGACAAAAATGTTCCCTTCGAATGATATGATGTTATTTTTATCATGACAGATTCTCTATGCTACCGAACTTTTTTCTATTTGCTTGTAAACAAGCAAACAAAATAAAACAAACAACGGAACGAACGAATGAACGAACAAACAAACAAACAAAAAAAACATGCTTTATTGCACAAAAACATTCTTAATTTTACTATTATCGTGATAATTATTTATTTTCTGTTGATTATAAATTTAGACAAATTGACATACATACTTCTGTTGGTAGACTACATACTAAATATTGGAAACCACTGATGTAAACTTAACAACCAGCTGACAGAAAATTATCCGTGGTTAACAACTCTTGTTCTGTTCTCATTTTGCAACTCTGTTAAAGAATTGTTACACAGTTATTCAAAAATATGTACAAAACTCTCTTCAAGTGCCAATTCATGACTAATTTTGCCGTTTAGATTTTTCCAGTTTGGTGAAATACTTGAATTGCTGCCATATTCTTTCTAGTTGACAATGATACATCCTGCCAATTGAGATAACCATATGTTCGAAGTGTATTCCCTTTTCCGATGGCCGCAAGTAGATCTGTAAGAGAGAAAAGCAATGCACAACTTAGCGCATTTTTAAAATAAACATGTTGATATACGTTGTTCCGAACTAGATCGTCTGGAACCTGCTTCACAGCAATTTGAAACAATGCGGATAGAGAGGCGGGAGTGCCCAAACTGCACAAAGGTAACCATATCAGTAAAACGCTTCTTCAGTTTTTGTTTTATAAAGACAAGCGTGACTGCTTTCTCTTCTGCTTAAATGTTGAATTTCCGACGTATTGTAACATATTTTGTAATTTTTACATAGCAGAACAGTGTTTTGATTAAAGTGGTCGAAGTGCAGTTTATTTCGCTTAACTATGGGCGAAAAACGTCCTGTGTGTCAATATCAAATTTTGTCTACTGCTCTGTTGCCCATGACACTGACGTTGAACAGCTGTCTAAGAATGAAACAATTACTCAAAAGATATTTTGTCTTCATTTTTACATTTATTTCTGATCAAGGTACCGTGCTGGTTTGAAATTCTTCTCGTCGAAATAACCTTAGTAAGACAAAGGGAGAGTCAATTAGACCTGATCCAGATAAATGTATTGGTATGGGTTCCATGTAGAAGTAAATTTCACCAGAATGAAAAACAAATTTCCTCTGATTCAGTGTTTATATTTCTTTGTATTTCAGATGAACTGCATTCTCATCATAGTTGGCATCAGTATTGTCCTCGTCATTGTGTCTTGATTATTGTCTGTAGGTATCACCCTCCTCTTATATGTATAAAAACATTGGCTCATTAAATCATTTCAATTCGAAATTCAGTCTGCATGATTTTCAGTCTTTTTTCAATAATTATTTTCAACTTAAAGAGGCACTCCCACTCGGTAACATTTTTAAAACACATCTTTTTAATGCCAACGGTCGATGTTTGACGTGGTGACAGTACGCGGATCGCGAGATATCAATAAAAACATGTCATTTCCCGAGCGTATTTTTACGATCGTTTCTGATTTTGACCCGAAATCCCCCGAAGGTTTGTTGTTGTGCTGATTGACGATCTTCTAGGGAGTCTAAAATAAGTTCGAACGACGCAATGAATTTACTTCCCACTGCAAAGACTTTATATACAGCATTATGCCTTTACCTCAGGTAAGTTTTTAAAAAACTTCTCCATAGTTTTTGTCGTTTTCATTATGCTGAATCAGTTGTACTATATTTTTAACCAATACCACATAAACATCAGTTTTTACGTGTTAAATATTAGCCGCCTCCGATGACAACATTTTGCCGTCTGCCACACAGTACGTGTGGTTCGCCGCGCGCGTGGTATGCGTCTATGCATACCACGCGGCGGCCGCTATGTATCAACCGCACCTATGCGAATTCTGGTGGCAAAAACTGTTTTTCGTTTTTTCGCCAAGTCAGTAAGACTCAGCTTTCTCCCACAGGGCATGACCGATCACTGACGCAAGTGGTACTGTGGCGTACAGAAGCGTCAGCGTAGATTCGTACTCCATAGCTTAGTTGACAATGGCTCCAGTGCCGAACGTTCGATGTTCGGAAGCTGAATTTAGGTGGGCCACCGGAATTCAAAATTTTACTTTTTTGAAGACATGTTTTTATCGATATCTCGCGATCCGCGCGCAGTCGCCACGTCAAATATCGACCGTTGGCATTAAAAAAAATGTGTTTTGAAAATGTTACCTAGTGGAAGTGCCTCCCTGCTGTATTATCATACTACTGTTAGATTATTTATCCACTTTCTAGGAATATGGCATCATTAATAGCAATATATATATATATATATATATATATATATATATATATATATATATATATATATATATATATATATATATATATATATTTGTTATTTGTATTAATATATATTTGATTCTTGGTGAGTGATAAATCTGTCGCAATTTGAGCGATGGCTCAGCTGTTTACGGCTTGTGACGAGCTAGCACAGTGGTGTAGTAGCAAACGTAGGGAGACTACAGTTAACGCTCTCGTTTTCCGCAGTTGAAGAAAAAACCAGAAAAACTTTCACAATCATCGCTATCAAAAGCTTTGATTTTTCGCTATATATTTGAACCAGCAGATTGGTACGTACGTAATACCCTATAAACGAATATATATATATATATATATATATATATATATATATATATATATATATATATATATATATATATATATATACGAGATGTCCTCGTGGGAAATTACAGAGCTTGATGCTAAGCTTAGCGTTATAAATAATAACTCAAATTACTTCAGGTATAATCAAATCGCATAATAAGAGGGTAATCACCGGAGATCAGCGTAAGGATCAATTGACTGATTGTAATTGACAGGTCAAGTCGGCATGCCATTTGAAGGGTAATTGCCAAGGTCAAAGGCGCGGTTTACAAGGCCAAAGTATCAACGCAGTGCAACACAGAGAAGGTTTACATCGGCCTCACTGATATACCTTCTAGACGCTCTACACCAACCACATGCAATCGTTCCGTAATGAGAAATATAAGATTAATACAGAGTTGTCAAAGTTTGTATCAAACTTAAAAAGTAAGGGCCAAGTCTGAGAAATTTCCTTGGTCAATTATTGACAAAGCATCAAGCTACTCTAGCATGAGCAAACGATGTAATCTCAGTATATCAGAAAAGCTGCACATTATCAATGCTGACAAATCTATACTGTTAAACAAACACTCTTAGTTGGTTTCAAGTCTTATATTTTATTTTTGGCTCGGCAAGTTTGGCTGATTTAAGCAAAAATCTTCCTGCTAAGGGCAACTTGTTCTGCATGGTTTATGGTTTGCATTGAGGGGGCAGCAGAAAGTCTCTGCCTGTATGGATGGATGGATAGATGTACGTTGGTGTATGATGGCTGTTTTTTCCATACAAATTTGCACTTCATAATGTAAAATTCACAGTACTTACAGCAATATGACTGTTCTTCTGTTGCTCCTGTCAACGCACACTCATGGTGTCCAATATACAATCGTTACACTGGTCTTTGAACAGCGCCCTCTACCGCTAATAAAGGCTTGAAAGTTATACAGTTGTTTTTCCTGAGAGTATGAGGAAATTATTGTCATCTTGATTTCTAAAATATTAAGGTAAACTAAGGAGCATGATTTTCTGCTGTCAAAGTGATAAATGCAAACGGGTTCTGCTCATATTTTTTTAAGTAAATAGGGAATACATCCAAAAATGCTTAACACAATAGAAGGTATTTTGTGATTGGTCAATATTTTTTTGCTTTCTAAGTGGTGACCAAACCGTGGCAAGGTGGTGATAGTGGTAGTGCAAATGGCACTACAACATTTGCACACGACTAATAAATGGTCATATGGAATAAATGGTCATATTGAATACTAACTAAACCTACAATCCTGAGGTCTTTTGGTTAGAAGAAAAGTTTACTTTAAATAACATGCAGAACTATTTTGGAAAAATAAACTTTTGATACAAATATTTCATAGTATAGATATACTATAGATATAATTTTGGAAGGAAGTTTAAATTTTTGTTTAAATTGAAGTACTACTTGCATAATATATGTATATGTACTCATACTTCAAGTATGCATGCAGAAATATATGTGTAAATGCGTAAGTGTTTACATACATGTACATAATCACTTCCTACATACATAAATACATATCTACATTCATGCATACACCTACATACACACATACGTGGATGCATATGTGTCTATATATCCATCTTTCTTTTTTTGTAAGGGAATGTTTTAGAAAACGTAACTATTTTGATGTTCTGTTTTGATGTTCTGTATAAAATACAACTGCATCGATGAGCCAGGAAAAATCTGGGGTCTTGGTAAAACATTGGTGATGTAAAACAACAGCTGTAACACTGGTACAAACACCACACACACGCACACACACACACACACACACACACACACACACATATATATATATATATATATATATATATATATATATATATATATATCTATATATGTTTGTAATAACATGCTAGTTCATTAGATGGTTTAATTTTGCAGATTAACCTGTGAGTCAGAGGCTGAGATGTGAGCAATCAATCAAATTAAATGACAATTTGTCTCTTATGAAGTCTTCACATCCCCTCTTTTTATCCAAAATTTTCAAGCTGATACTTTCAATTCTCAAGGTGAGGTGTTTGGAATACATATTAATTTAGCCAACGCTTCTAAGCTTATTGTCAGTTCTTTTGTAATATTGAGCACTTTGTGACATGTAGGTTGAATCACAGCACTCTTTCTCACAGCTCCCCATTGACCAAAGATTTAGCCTCTCCTGCCCTGATTTTGCTCTGGTGTAGCTTACCGCAGCAAGTTGGCACAGCCTCGCTGGAGTTAATGTTGGGTTTTGGCTGGCTGTGTGCATGCCAGATGTTTGATTGAGGGTACATATTTCTAGGTAACAGTATCCATAGAAACTGAATAGCAAACTGGGGGCTGTAAGAGAGTCTACTTCCATCCATATAAAATAAAGGAAGAGATGACAGTTTCCCAATATATCATCCACTTTAATCTAAGATACCAACGCTCAAGCATAATCTGTAGATTAGAAATTTTATCTGCTGGAAAGAATTTGATTTGAAAGTGAAATGACTGAAAATTCAAGAGAGAGTAAGCTTGTATTCTGCAAAACAATGTTCACAAGATTTTTTGTGACATCACTCATATTTCCCACTATAAAGTCAATGATACCCGACTGTTTTGCTCTTTGTAGGCTTCTTTTCACCATTTTTAAAAGAAGGGGGTCCATACACCTCAAGTCACTTAAAATTCAAACACTTAAAAAATTCAAACAGTTTTTATGGACTTTTTAGGTCCAAAATGCCATTTTCCTGGTATCATTATATGTCATTTTTATGTATCTTTCACATATCTTTTTACCAATCTCGTGATCAATTACATCATAATTTTTGAAATGTGTCTTATGAGCGACTTGTCAGTCTTCCAGCACTCAATTTCATTTTCAAAGACTCTGACAGGACTTTCCAGACAGCTTTAAAATTCAAAGTAGTTTAGGACACAGGAGCATACAGAGCCTTGTTACTCTGTGAACTCAGCGTGCTATTTCACTCAGCCAATCAAAGTTATGGTACAGCACAAATAATTTTTGCATCACTAACAGTGAATTGTGTCCAACTGATGATACGCCCAAAATGTAATATCTGTATAATTAATGGATGAAGTTGACCCAGTACATATGATTCTCAACATCCTCTGCCTACATACTATATATTCCGATGAGTGTAACATTTCGAATGATAGGAACAACATTGTTTGGTGTCCACTTGTCATGTGTTAAATTTATTTTTACATATCATAAATGTCCTTGTGTGGCTGTCTTTTTTGTCATTCGTGTATGTATATGTATTTGTATAGTTTTTCTTTTTACCAGTCTTGTAATTACTTTTATGTATTTTTATAACCACGTTTTTAATTTCTCTGTACAGAGATAATAAAGATGTCTTGAATCTTGAATTTCATCACGATAACATAAACATTGAATTGAAGTGCCATGAAAGTAATTAACTAGGTGTATCAGTGTCTGTGGAAGTAGACGGGGGTTGTTTATTACACCAGTCTTTCTGGGCGTAAACTTTCAACTGTGGACAATACGCAGTACATTCCACAAGGACATTTTAGTTCAGGTACTGAAATAAGGCAACCGTGAAGGTGAATAAAAATCCAACGACAATATGAACATAATTTATGTTGATAAATAAAGTTGTGAAATATCAGACAATATGTTGACACAAATATGCATGGCATAATCCAGACAAAATGTGTTGATAAGCTGGACATGCTGTAATTTCGACTTTAGACAAAACAGGACAAGGGTACCAGTCTTGAAAGACGTATCACTAATTTGCTAGAGAGACATGGTAGAGACTTTGATCTTGGCTGAGACAAAATGCCAACACCAAAACTCAGTGCAGGGGTGTCTGTTAATAATCCCTTAGAAGTGAACTTAAAGGCATTTGACCACTCTGTAAACACTGCTGATTTTGCATTTCAACATCACAAATAGTCAGAACATGAACACTTTGGTTTTATTTGAATATTTGAAAATAAAGTATCTTGCAGGATTTGACTGTCTTGTCCACTGATAAAGTTTGGTAAATGTATTCCTTCCTAGCATGGATAGAACTCCGGGTGAAATATGGCCCCTTCTACTTCTACAGACACTGTCAGTTTTTTAATTATTTTAGTGGCTCCATAATACAATGTTTATGTTATCCAGATTAAATTTATGCCAAACGATGTTGTTCCTATCTTCCTGAAATGTTACACTCAATAAAAAATCTGTAGTAAAAGAACTAGAATTTTTCAAAGACTACTTCTGTTTGAAAATTACATTACAAAATAAACAACAAATAATGTAGAATAAACTCTGGAGTAAAAAAGGTATACATCATAAATAAAAAACTAATAAGATTATATACTAGATATTGATAAGTACGGAATATGGAATGGAGAAATATTTACAATTTCCCATTTCTAGATCAAAAAGATCACTTTTAGCACAATTGAGAGTTGGTATCTTACCTCTGAAAATTGAAACTGGGCGTTACACAAATGTGCCTAAAGAGGAAAGACTATGTGATTTTTGTCCAAATGTAGTAGAAGATGAGCTCCATTTTATTTTTGACTGAACACTTTACAATGTTATTAGGAATCAATTGTTCTGTAAGGCCAGAAACTTGTGCTCTGTATTTGATTCATTTGTTGTACAACAGAAACTCAAATTTCTAATGAGTGAGATGCCATCCCGATTGGCATTCTATGTCTATCATGCATTTTCAATGAGACAAGAAGCTTCTTATACTTAAGGTGAAGTACTACGAATTACGTCAAAATTAAGTTGTGGTGTAATTTTCTTGAAACTTTGCACAAATATTCTTGGAAGTTGTGCAAGTGCAAAAATGAAATAAAAATGGGGGTCACCACGCTTGTTTCCATGGAAACGGACGTTAAAATGGCGTCGTTAGAAATAAATAAAAATGATATAATTCACTTAAACTAAAGAAAGCAATTATCAAACGCTTAGCAAATGAGTTAATTTTAATAAATACCAAGACTTAAGATCCATATCTATCAAATGTATAGTTTTCATGATGTTCGTGAAGAAATGTTAACATAAGTATCGATTACAAAATAACGATATAGAAATTATATCACTACATAATTTTCGAACTTTCTTCCTGTCGCTTTGAAAGGTGTCATTTTGACCAAACTTGGCGAATAAACTCCTGACATAATACAATTTACCCGGTAGTTTACACTTTTAATAAAAGGGTGTCACCACGCTACTTTTTACAATATCTCCAGGTGAATGGGTAATTTGCGCCATATAAATGGGAGAGAAATGTTAATTTTTCGCTCATATTGAATAAAAACCAGCTTCCTAGGGGGTCAAAATATGACAAGATTATAGGTCACATGTATTTCTAAGACACTGGGTCAAAAAATTAGGTAAAAGCGCAATTTCAACAATGACAGGTGATGTTAAATACATGCGCTACAAAATAACCCATTTGCGGCAGGCTGGAGTTAAATCTGCGCAGAAACGTTCTAAAGCGTGTGCGCGTCCGAATTCGTCGCCCTTTACCTTAAATTACATTTCGAGCTATTCATATCTATGTACTTTATTTACTGTTTTAGTGTCTTGTAAGCCCTTGGGGCTGGGTGTGGCAACGAAGCTGTTTAAGACCACACATGACACTTTAAGAAATAAATATAACATAACATAACAATAAGAAGTAATCTGATCATCGAGGTGACTTGATTTAAATCCATATCAACAAGGGGATCAACTGAATGACAGAATAATATTTAGAATGAAAGGAAAGGTTTGACAAATAAAGAACTCATGAATTTCAATCTTGTATGAAAACTGTACATAATGGCCAGTCTTCTTATATTACTTCAAAATAAATCAAAAGCCCAAAAAATTTGAACCCATTTTAACATTTGATTTCATTTTCTATAATTTATTTTTCTTTCACACTTTCTACTGTTTTTTGAGATGTTTGTTGGCTTTACTTGTCTACAGTTAACAGTCTTCAACTACCATGAAAAGAAAAGAGAGTCTTAGGCCACAGCTTCATTTGCTTCAATTTTACGAATATACCGGTACAACAAAAGCAAATCAATTGCTATAAATGCAGACAAATACATCTTTGAAGCAACAACCAGGAAATAAAAGTGAAAATATTACTTTAAGTCATGCTAACAATTTTCCATTCCCACCTATGTGGATGGGGATTCCTTTCCTCTTCCACATGTCTAAAACAGTCACCAAAGTGTCAATGTTAAGGTTTGAGGTGACAAAAGGTTAAAATGACTTAAGATTATTTTGATATGTATTTGATTCAAATCTATGAAATCAATTCATTCAACAAATCTCAATGATGAATTATAATGAGAATAATTGAAAATTACTGATATTTGACAAATCCCATTCCCAAATGTGATATATGTAGCTAATGGAGGAAGATCAGTACTTATCACTGATGGTTCTCGACATTCCCTACCAACATAAAGAAACTACAGAATTACACAAGATGAGTACTCTGTAAGGTTGAAGCTACAAAAGTCATGAAAATATGGACTTTGCTCTGGAATGAAAAGTTATGAGAAGTAATATAATGGTCGTGGTAATTAGCTAATGTTCCAATCATATTGAAAACGGGATACATACAGTAGATCTCTGGATATACTATCTTCAAAAGTAAATCATCCTAAAACTAATCCTGAATTACGTGAATCAAAGTTCTAAGTAAGTAGCTGATAATAATCTCTGATATTAGTGTTGTGTTTAATCATTAAATCAGTATTTTTCCAGCAATTTTCTTGTACACACGTGAAATTAATGATGTGATATCTCTATTCTAAATTAATTATAAATGTCACAAAGTAGAAAAGACTGAATAAGAATGTTTCTTAATTACAAGATAAAACTACAACGACCACAGAAACAATTATATGCACTTCAAAAATTTTTTAGACCCTTGGTCCTTGGTTTGTATATGCTACAACTAACAACAATAAGAAGGAGAAACACACATCACCTAGGTGATTTGCTAACATGTTGATTCTCTTCAATTTCACTGGAAATGTTGGCTACATACGCAAACTCAACAAATCGTCCACAAACCTAATCGTTAGTGCTACTAGTAATTATCAAACATGCACATGCAGTTTTGCTGCGTTAGATTTTCATATACTGTTTGTGATAGTAACTAAAGACACTAAAACGCCAAAAAAATTGAACGAAAAATTGCTAATTTGACTCCGGTAATCCTCAGCGTATGCCATGAATTAACGTGGATTTGGAAATTTGCAATTAAAACACCTTCTTTATTCAATTTTTGCTGTGCTGTGCGTCAATAATTGGTTACACAGGCTCCCATGCAAAACAAATCACTACTCGACTGGTAATAAGTGAGGAGTTGACAGTATCAACTCCTAATTTCAACCATTCAACAGAAGTCTTGATGGAAATCAAAGGATAAGCAGGAAATAATGTTTGCTATTTCAGCATGATGGATTACTAAACAAATCTGCCATCAGAATTACTTGGAAGTGTCAAAAACGTTCTAATAATCATTTTATTTTATGGGCTATCTGCACATGTGTCTCAAAATGTGTCTTAAAAATATACATAATTTTGTTTATTTTTAAATCAAGAAATCCCTCTCAAACTGATTTGTCAGTACATTTGTGATGCATTGATCACAAAAGTCAATCTATCAATTGCTAAAAATATACTGATATTCCTCAAATTTGAATGTGTACATTTATGCAGACAATTCAGTGTAATTATCCTATAGACGTCTTGCATATACTCTTCAAACAATGTAACATAAACTTTGCACACATAAGTGCATAATTATTATTACGTAAAGGACAATGAAAACAAGAATTATATACTCAGGGCAATTAATTCCACGTTTCTCCTCAACTTATATTATTATTAATTCCAATAACCCTAGCAAACAAGTACATGTAAAGTATTCTGACAAGAGAATTATAATTCAGAAATATTTGAAAGGTTGCTCGACTCCACTTCCTTTTTGGTTTGCAAAATACTTCATTGCAAGATGAGCTCCTTGAAATCTTCATGAGACTTCAATGTAGCGGAACAGTTTTCCAGCTCTCTTTTCAGCTCCTGTGCTCTTCTAAAGGCAACATCATACTGCCTCAGGACTCGAATGATCTCTGTCTTCCACTTCTCGATGTCTTGTTGTTTTGAATAATCATTCATACCAACATCAACAATCATGGACCGGGCGTGTACACTGAACTGCTCCTCCAAGTACTGTGCCAAACCAGAGTGCTTGGCAATCAATGTTGGAATACCAGCTGCAACGGCCTCCAGGCCGACCAAACCGAATGGCTCACTTCTTGAGGGCATAATGCAGAGATGACTCTGTTGCAGGTCAACTATAATGTCGTCTTGTGTTCCGTAAGGGTACAGCTTCATGTATAGGTGGCCACTCCTGATGTTCATTTTGAGGAAGGCTTCTGTTTCTTTATGTTCACCTTCGGGTATGCCACGAATCACCCAAACCGGAGCAGATTCAAACACACTATGATAGGCTTCTGCAACATTACTCAGAGCAGCAGCGACCAGGTCATATCCTTTCAGATTTTTGACACTTCGAATGCTACCAAAGGTTATTACCCTCATCCTCTTCATTTCTGGCAGATTCTTCATTTGAACACCAAAGAAGTTTTGAGATGGTCTTGGAAGATACTGCAAGTGAAGTGGTGCGGGGTTCAAGGCGCGGAACTTGTTAGTAAAGAAGTCGAACATTCGTGGCCCTACACTGAAGACGGCGGTGGCTTTACCTAAAGAATCCAGTATCTTTCTCTCTCTTTCTTGTACTCTTTGTGGTTTCCAGGTGTCTTTAAATACTTCTATGTCTTCTGGAATGACATGATTGAAAAGGCAGACCTTAGCATTTGGAAAGTCTTCTTTCATTTGAATGGCAGCTTCATTGGTGATTGGTGCATGTCCAATTATAACCTTTACATTTGGGATGTGGACCACATCTGGAAAGAACGACTTGTGCAGGAGAAACCAGGAAGGACGTGGTGTTTTCTCACTGGGAGGCAGATAAGGATTGATAGTTGGTGTCACCAATGTTATACCCTTCTGTTGTGCATCTTCTTTGTCAACATCGCCAGCTTCTAGCACAGTGCTGTAGACATCAGCCCCAGTTTCTTTAGCAAGGACTGAGATCTCACGATGAATACTTGATATTCCACCTTTAGTAGTCCCCCATTCATCATTTAATATCAGGACACTCCTATCAAAATGGAATGTGTTTTGTAAGAGTAGTAGTTGTGATCAGAACTTTGCCTTTAAAAATTTGCCATGAAATTATATTTTCTGAAAAAGATTGTTCTGTTGTCAATGTGTATTTTCACAGCAGTATTTTCACAGATGGTTACTATGGGCACTGTGAAAACCCACCTGGCAGGTGGTTTGGAGCACTTGTTAAGAGAAGTAGTGGGGGTGCCATACTGTCGAGCTGTCATGATACTGGTAATACTTGGAGTATAGAGCCACTTTATTTGGATACCTTATATTAGTCAACAATATTCCATATGTTGAGTTCTGACCAAGAGTCAGTGACAGTCTTTCAAAGCTGCGTTGAGAGTTACCATGGCTATAAAGCTAGGTCTCTTGGAAGGTTCCCCTACCACAGAAAAAGATATTGATACCAATTGGGGGCGGCCCAGAGCCCAGTCCTGACAAGCTAGTAAGACAGGAATGGACGGTTGGAATTCATTTTTAGCTGACATTTGGTATATGTATATATACGGAAGAGAGCCTACATGGTAAGTTGGTGGCGCCTGTCTGTCTGTCTGTATTGATATTTATGTCCAACACCGTAGCATCAGTAGCTACCATCTTGGTATTTGATGTACAGGTACACCCAGGGGTGGAGATGTGAACTTGTTCAAATGAACACGTCAGTGTAACAGTATGCAAACGAGGTAAGGGGGGATTCAGCAAATTGCTAAAACTCTGTAATCACAGGCCAGATTTGGTTGAAACCGGGTATGCAGGTTCTTTATGGTGACTTTAGTTAGTTTGTTCAAAATGTGGTGAACATTTTGATAGTTGCATTCTTTGGACGATTTTCCCATTTTGTGATAAAAAAAATCATTTTCTCTAACATTACTTGTTCAATTGCTTTGAAACTTCATGTTTGCAGGGATACACTTTGTTTAGTATACTCATTCTGGCCTGCCACATCAAACCAAATATAAGCCAAGTGTCATTGACGCTTATGTTGGTACATTACGAATTGGCACTCAAAAATCAAACCCATTTTCGACCCTTGTTTACAATGGAATTGATACCTCCATTTTAGGCCAGGTTGCTGAAATACCCATCCAATCGGGCGACAAGTATACATATTGACAAGTATACATAATTGCTTTGTTCAATGTGGTCCGGTGGGTGCACAAATATGAAGAAATGATGCCTTTCCAGTTTGATATACGATATCTGTGGGATTGTAGGTATACTTTTGTGTTACGTGTCAGTTTCAGGCACAATATGGCAGTCATGGTCATCTTCTGTTTTGGAAGCATTGATCACAAAACTAGTTTTCTAGGTTCATCTAGATATTAATGTGCAAACCAAATGTAAATGATAACAAAACCCAGTCAAAGAGTCAACAATAAATGGGACTGCATGTCCATTGTACTGTAGATAGGCTTCATTTCTACTATGAAAATTATATACACAGAAAAGACCATTCTGCTTTAAATGCAATTGCCATATTCATTGATAACAAGAATTGCTTCACTTTATAGAAGCACACCCATTTCGCCCAGGTACACAATGTGCTCAGCCGTGCTTGTAAACTTATGCAAAGCCTACTTTTCTCTCTCTATGCGAGGGAAGCGTTCGTATCCGCGGCCATTGTTAATCTCATTCAACCCAAGAGCACTAGCGCAAAAACCAGCCTTGCAAACAAAAGAGTATTGCGATGTCGAATTTCCAAAGTGGACGTTCTGAGAGGAGCGGAACAAGAGAAAAGTTTGAAATATGTAAAACTTCTGAAGAGAAAAAAAAAATTATTTTTTCAAGAGAGAATGATCATCGTAGAATTGTACATAGCTGAGTGGTGGTTAGAAATAATGTTAATTACAGAGTGCTACTTAAAGTACCGGTTATATAGACTTTTGATGACAGTCTATTTTTATAAATATATTTTTTATATATTTTTTCTATAAAATAATTTCGATAAGACTTATTTGGAAAATTTTCTATGCCACCATGTCTTTGAGATACAGCAAGCATCACTATCAATCTATTAGGCCGTGGGCTAGAGCGGTCAACATGCACCTTCCCGCGGATAACAAACCTGTAGTTTTCAGAAGCCTTGGGATCCCTATAATACAAAATCAAATTTTAACATAAACAATGTACGGACTCAACAGCTGTTACGGTCATGTTCTGAAGGGTACTGCAATATCACAAATTTGCGACCCCTATGCATTTTTGTCAAACCTATTTTCTTTTCAGTCATGTGCTGAGCTTACTTTTTACGGTGACCTGGCTTGTGGGATGTCATTATAAAGTCAATTTATTCATTCTTAAAATGATATATTGTAATATGCAATACTTTACATAGTTTTTATGAAATAGTACCAAACTTACCCAATACCCCAAAGTTTTATGTAGTAAATCACAGCTAATCTCAAATTCTACAATTTTTTACGTAAACAGAATAGGCAATGCTTTGCATTCAATTTTTTTTTTGTGCTACAGTGACATGTCAGAAATATAACAGAAAAATACTGGCATGCTATAGCTGAAATGGTCATATTTTTAAGGGAACGGCAAAATCATAGCATTGCAGACTCTCATGTGTTTTTGTTTAACCAGTCTTCTTTTAAGTCATCTGCTGAGCTTAATTTTTAAGATAATTTAGTTTGTGGGATGTCATTAGAAAGGTAATTTAATTTTCTTTAAAATGACATATTGTTTTATACAATATCTTATATAGCTTACTGTTAAAACTAATCTCAAATTCTACCAATTATATACCTGGAAATAATACAAAGGGTAATGCTTTGTATTAAATTTGTTTAATTTGCTACAGAATTATCATGAAATAGACATACACTTTTAACAGAAAAAATAGTAGGATGCTGTATCTGTAACGATAATATATGGAAGGGTACCGCAAAATCAAAGTATGGCCAAATCGCATACATTTTTGTTAAACCTGTCTTCTTGTAAGTCGTCGGCTGAGCTTATTTCTTAACATAACCTGGCTAGTGGGGTATCATTGGAAAGATAATTCATTCTCCTTTTAATATGACACGTTTTCATATGCAATAACTCCTTTAGTGTTCAGGAAATACAACACTAACTCCATACTAAGTTTATATGGCAAATTACTGTCACAGCGAATCTCAAATTCTACCAAAGTTTTACCTCGACATATTACAGAAGACAATGCTTTGTATGAAACCTGTTTTATTTGCTACACACCTAAAGGCACACGGCAAAAACATAAAATGGACTTTTAACAGACAAAATATTGTGATTGAATGGCTGTTACTGTTATGTTTTGAAGGGTATTGTAAAGTCACAGTAATTGCCGACTCGCATGTGTTTTCATTAAATGTGTCGTCTTGTAAGTAATCTGCTGAGCCCTCTTTTTACTATAACCTAGCTTATGGGCTATCATTGGAAAGACAATTTATTTGCTTTAAAAATGACACATTATAATATGCAATATCTTCTATAGTTTTCATGAAATAGGGCCAGACCTTGCCCCATACCCCCAATTCGCAAACTACATCTATAGTAAGTTTTTGAATAGATGTAGTTTCCAAATATGCATATTTTTGACATTTGCATGTTCATTTGAACAAATTCACATCTCCAACCCTTCGTGCACCCATATACCAAAAATACCGTCAAGGACACTATGTGCTCACATTCGGTTTGAATTTGTCCATTCAAGAAATATTTAAACCAAGAAAAACAAGAATGACAAAAGCAAATTAAGTCTCCAACTTAGGTACTGGAGGTCATCTTTAGGAACATGCATATCAACTTCTATAGCAATGGGAGCAAATGTCAACAACAAATAAACAGAGAAGGCTTGATAAAAAGAAAAGGTGGGAGTGGGCAAAAAATGCACAAGGGATCTGGTAAAAAAGTAATGCTACATCATCAATCTTCTAGACCCCTCCTGAATATCAAATGTTCCACCCCTTGGTAATACATAAGACCAAATGACAGGAAGTACATTTACAACCTTGGAGATTTTTAATTAATGCCATGAGTGTTATCATTCTAATGTAAACAGCACTTAAGGTAGTTACAGATAGTGAAATGCCTTCCACTGTGGGCGGTGATTACAACATCTGGAATTATCCTGGATCCAAATTTCTCATCAGTTCTTGTATGTCTTACATAGAAAAGTTGCAAAAATTGGTCCAAAATGAAAAAAATCTGCTCAGCTATGTTTTCTGGATCAAATTTTCCTACAAATTGATACCAAATATGACAAAATTATGTTCACAGCCTTCAAAATTGTCTCACAACATATCCTGGGTTGGTGTAGGTCATTTAAGGTCACAAACTGAGAAAATTACCTAAAATATACGAATTTCGGGGTTTCCCAACACTTTGAACAGAAAATTTATCTAATAACATCTTTCGGGACTTTATACCAAATTACAAAGCTATCAAACATCTGACTTTATAGCAAATTACAAAGCTATCAAACAAGTAATTTTGAGATAAAGTTTTCTTGACCAAAAATGACAATATTGTCTTAAAAATACAAATTTTTATATTTCAGGACAATTTCCACATATCTAACTATTGTCATCTCTGTACGTCTGCGTACCAAATATGAAAGCTGTCTGTCAAGGGGTTTTATAAAGGAAATACTGTTTAAGATTTTTTGACCAAAAATGACAAAATTGCTTAAAAATAGTAATTTTTCCAATTTTGTCATAATTTAAACAAATTAGAAGAGTAACACCCTTGCAAAGAGACAACCCAAATTTCAGAGCGATTGGGTTGTCGGTTCCAGAGAAGAAGAATTTTTACTGAAAATGAGAAAAATCACAAAAAAAATTCAGCAAAAATACAAAATTAAAGATATCTTCACAATATTCATAAAACTGTATAAGGTTCACCTAAGGTACTTGCACACAAATTTTCAAAGCAATCAAAAAAGCGGTTCTTGAGTTATTTATTCTTAACCATTTTCACATTTTGTAACCTCATTTGCATAATTTTGGCAATGCAGACTTCATTTGAACAAAATCCCATCTATAGTCAAGGATGCATCCACACACCATATACCAAGCTGAAACGTGCAGCGGTTTGAGTGTTTTTGATGTTGACGGACATACTGTACGTACATACATACATACATACATACATACATACATACATACATACATACATACATACATACATACATACATACAGACGCCATCGACTTCAGCTTATACGATAAACTCACATTGGTATAACCAAATGTGAGCTAAAAACTAAGATGGTAGATGCTGCGGTATACGAGTCTTTAATATGGACGGACTGACATTCATACCGGTACATACATGTATACACAGGCAATGAGATGCAAATGAACTAATTCACCTTATAATATAAGCTCTCTTTGGTACATTTACCAAATGTGAGCTTAAAACTATCTAATTGTCGCTATTCCCAAAAGGAAGCTATTATTTTACCAGATTCCATTCTGATCCTCTAAGCAAACAGACAGACAGACAGACAAACATCCATGCAACATTAGCTTGCATGTGTGAACTTGTAGTCATCTAAAAATCTGCAGTCATTGTAATCGCAACAGTATCCTTCATGGGCTGTAGTTGATATACATTGATAAATTTAGCTCAAACTCTGTGTGTGAATATATAGAAAGACAATGTTACCTTTTTGAGTCATCAGCTTTGTCTCCCTTGAGCTCTGCAATGAACACAATAAGGTTGATAAGTTTAGAACATTTGCTGTAAAATGTAACCCAAGATGCATAAAATTGTATTTGTAACCTCCAGAACTGTTATTTAACAGATAACCTAAGTTGTTACGGTATATTATAACCTTTGTGTCTTTCCATTATACTGCCTTACCGGTATGTCGTTCACTTTAGCCTTTTTCACTATTGGCATCAACTAAGTGCCTGAAATGAACTTGAAAAATCTGCCCTCTTAAAAGACCTGTAAACTGATTTTAAGGGACAAGGGATTCCCAGTCTGCATTCACCTTCTGGTTTATATGATTGGTGTTAAAGGTTCAGTCTCATGTTGCCAACGCAGTATTTTTCCTCAAAGGAATATTTCTCATCTAAGATGACAAGGAAACCCCTCATACTGTATATTTTCAAAAAGAAGAGAATCAAAAATTTACTATGGTTTACTCAAAGGATGAAGGGGCTGTGTATTTGGGGTAAAAACTCAATTTTGGTATAATGATAAAAATTACTTGAAGTCAAAAACTTGACGCCACCTTTAGCTCACGTATTCACACATGTAGGCTAATGTCGCAGCAATGTCTGTCTGTCTGTCTGTCTGTCTGTTTGTCTGTTGACCCAATATCTCAAACAAGTGACCTAGCGGCCGATATAGCTCCGCTGTGTTTATGTAGAGAATAACTATTTTAGACATATGTTGATGAAGAAGGTGGAAATCTTTGATAGCTCAATGTGCAGTGGACAGAAAAAGTGGCTAAAATAGCTGCAAAAATACACAATTGAAGATTTCATCATACTTTGACTATATCACATCGGATCATCCCTAAGAACATGTCAACCAAAGCTATCTGATGAGTAGTTTTTTGAGAATAAAATTTTCTGACAAAAATTGGCAACAGTTGCCCCCCAAATAAAAAATGCAGATTTCATCATAATTTCAAATGATCAAATTTAGTTCATCTATAGAAACCTGTATACCAAATTTCAAAGCTGTTAGACCAGTTCTTTTTGAGAAACACATTTTTTGACCAAAAATGGAAAAAAATGCCCAAAAATTCAAAATTGCAGATTTCATCATAATTTCAATAAATACCATTTAGTTCATCTATAGAAACCAGTATGCCAAATTTCAAAGCTATCAGATGAGTAGTTTTGGAAATACACATTTTTTGATCAAAAATGGCAAAAATTGCCCTAAAAATACAAAATTACAGATTCATCAGAAATTCAATATATATTACTAAGCTCATCTGTGGAAACCTGTATACCAAATTTCAAAGCTATCAGACTAGTACTTTTTGAGCAACAAAGTTTTTGACCAAAAATGGCAAAAATTGCCCTAAATTACAAAATTGCAGATTTCATCATAATTTCAATAAATATCATTAAGGGTATCTGTAGGAACCTGTATACCAAATTTCAAAGCTATCAGATGAGTACTTTTGGAAATACAAATTTTTTGACCAAAATGGCAAAAATTGCCCAAAAAATACAACATTACAGATTTCATCAGAAATTCAATATATATATATTACTAAGTTCATCTATAGAAACCTGTATACCAAATTTCAAAACTATCAGACCAGTACTTTTTGAGAAATACATTTTTTGACCAAAACTGGCAAAAATTGCTTCAAAAATGCAAATTTGCATATTTTTGCGCAATTTGAACAAATCTGAAATAGATCATCCTGAAGGACATATTTATTAAATATAAAAGCTATCTGACTGATAGTTTTGAAGAAGATTTTTAAAGATTTTTTACCACAAATGACAAAAATTGCCTTAAAAATACAAATATGTGAATTTCACCACGATTTGAACAAATCTGACTGAAGTCACCCTAAGTAAACTGCATATCAAATTTCAAAGCAATCGGACAAGCGGTTTCAGAGAAGAAGATTTTTTACCAAAAAAACACCAAAAAATGCCCCAAAAATACAAATATGCAAATTTCACCACGATTTGAACAAACTTAAGTAAAGTTACCCTAAGTGAACTGCATATAAAATTTCAAAGCAATTGGACTTGCGGTTTCAGAGGAGAAGGCAATTGTTGACAGACGACGACAGAAAATCAACCTATTTGATAAGCTCCGCGTTGCTGACAGCGGAGCTAAAAAGCTTGTCAGATCAGAATCAAAATCTGGGGCATAGATTCAGTTTGTAAATTGCAAGAACTGACTAGGTTTGGTAAGTGTGACTTTCATACTTTTTGCTCAATTGCATTATTAATGATTTTAGAAAAAAACCCTGATATACATTGAGGATGACTGCACACAATTAGATGAAATTCGCTACAAAAGAAGTTGTATCACTCCAGGATATATCAGCCGTGAAAGATATTAAGTGGTGATATGGAAGAAAATTGCTAATTTGCATATTTAATGAACTGTCCTAATTTAGGATATATATCTAAAATGACTCATCGAAAATTGAACGAGGTATGTATATTGAAGATTCTATGGTTTAACATTATTGAAAGTCATTAAGCATTTTTGCCTAGGCTAATTCCTAATTTTTATATTTAATGAATTTTCCTAATTAGGGATATATATCGGGATTAACTTGAACAAAGTTAGTAAAACATGATAATGTACGTTGATGATACCAGGTTAAAAAATATTGACATTCACTTCACATTTTCATGTCAGCTTATTTATAATTTGCATATCTAATGAGCTTTCGAAATTTCGCATGCAAAAGGCAATTACACTTGCTACATAAAGTGGTGATACAATGACACCAGTCAAATAACTATAGTATTTCTATTTCAGCTAATTAATTATTCATATACTTGATAACCTTTAGAATTAATCTGTGGTGAATATTGTTCACGATGTTGATCTTAACACTTTCAATGAAGTTGCAAATATATGGCAAAAGTTTAAATTTACACAAAACTTCAATATATAATTTAAACACAAGCGCATTTTCAGTTCATATCTGGTCTTACATATAAAATGGAAAAAATACAGAATTAGATATATCGAATACTGTGATACAACCATTAACTCAACAAGTCATTTACAATGACATAGTCCCCACTTGTAATAGGAGTA
>LD345638.1:370807-405202 GCA_001465055.1 Ptychodera flava
ACACAGACATACAGACATACAGACATACATACATACAGACATTTCCCTAGCCTATAAGAATAGCTTCCATTGCCATATATACATATGGCTATGGGAGCTAAAAAGCGATTAAAAACATGATTAGCAAAATTAAATATCTCTTATCCAAAATTGTCATTTTGTTGGACTGCATTTAAATAACATAATGTGAAAATTTGAGAAAATTTGATCCACCCAAAGTGGAGTTAAGTTCTTTGAAAATCTTAAAATTTGGAGGAAAAAGAAACCGCCAAATCAGATGATTTGCATACATTTGCATACATTAACACATCTTTTTCATGCAACTTACGACTGCTTGACAAGCTAAAAGGTTAACCCAACCGATATTTTAATCTTAGGTGAACAAATCAATTAAAATTGAATGAATATTTGCAAAATGGTTTTGATCAGAATAAGCTGTGTTGGGAGCACTGCCTCCTTTAGGAAAAGGACTAAAAAATTGATGCATGTATGTGTCTGAATCTAATGAACAATACATGATAAGTTTGCTTTATTCAATTCTTATAAATGCCCTTCAGGACTTTATAGGACTATGTTTTGTTTGCAGCACAGCCCAGAGGATATACTGATACACCTATAGAAGAAAAATTGAATATAATCTTTCTTGATCTTTGTTCAAATTTGGCATACAAGGATCGAACTTCAAAGTTTAAGAATTTAAAAAATTGAAAATTGTGGAAAATACGATAGGAGACATTGAAGCACACTGATTTAATATACTAATATTTATTCTCTTTGTTCAAGTAACATTGACACACGTTTTTTCCCTTTTAAGATGTTTTCATATTTCTCTGTTAAATTAATGTACACAGAGGCGGAATGTTGTCAAAGAAGCCATTTTTTGAGGATTTTTACAGTACGTAAGGTTCACAGCATTGTTGTCTTAAATAGACAATATGTTCTAAATCTATTTTTTATTTTGCCCGGTCTGTTATCATTCAGTAATGAATTTTTACGGCTAAAATTAATTTCTATTTTGACGCATGTTTCTATGTCAACTTCGTCTATTTGTTGATTTTTCCAGATTTCTTCTTTCCAAAATTTGATAGAAGGTTATGTTCAAAAAGAAGACCTCATTCTCAGTATTCTGTAACTCTATTTCAATCTTACAATTCTCTTCGATTAAGCCATGACAGGGCTCTATGATCTCCAAATACTTTAACATAGGTCGAGTAATTTTAGCTAGCATGGATAAACAACCTACTGAAAAGAAAACTAAAATGCTAGTTGTATAGCCTTAGAATGGGCTTTAAAACTATAATTTGTGTCATTTTAACATTGACTTATGTAGCCCATATTCAAGGGCTATTTATATGTGAATACTTTCAGTCTCTTATTTGTCTTTCAAACTCTTCATTGTCAGTTACTTGCTGATGTTTTGCCAAATTAAATGAAAAAAGGCTATGGAAATACCAACAGGTTTACACTTGAACACTGGCCGTTTTCAGAGGCAATAGCATGTTTGTGTAGAATACAGGTGCCTGAAATTGCCAATGTGGTATACACAGGGAATGTAATGCCACAGTGGAAGTTCTAGGAACCTAAGGTGTGGAACACCTTATTCAGGCAGTGTTGAGGTGAAACCATGCGATAGTTAACCAGACAATTTAATGGCAACATTTCATCAAATTTGATGCAGTATTTCTTGACATATCATACAATTTTAGGCGAAAATTCACTGTCAGGCGATTTTGCATATTAACATTGTTCGTACTTTTACAATCTTATAATCCTTTGTATTTGAATGATCCCCAATTGAGTGCAATGGCAGACTGACAACTTGAATATATCAGTCAAATGTAGTCACCAGAGTATAAATACTTGAAAAGGTATTTTTGATGGTCAGATCTTTTTTGAGGGCAAATATTTTATTGTGTTAGTTTTGAACTTCACGTCGATTTTGTTGTGTCAAACATTTTATTCTTTACACTACTACCGAGCCTTTGATTGACTCCAAAGAAACAATGAAGCAAATGACTGTGCTAGAACAAAGACTAATGAATTCAGTATGAGGGACACGCATTAGTGAAGCACATATTTCACATTTGGTCAGAAGGCTAGTCCCTCTTCCAATTCTTGATGCATATGTGTATTATAAGTATGCCTCTTAAACCTTGGCCATGGAAAAATTTCAATCAAAGGGCTGGAAATCTCTGCACTTGCTATGAAAAGCAATATTGAGCACAGACTCCAAGTTAAATCATGAAAATTATTCCCGAATTAATGTCACATTTTTCAAATGACATACTACAGTAAAACGGTTACCATTGAATTTATGTGAATTCGTTCTAACATGCCAAAATCAGATTGGGTTATCGGGGTGCAGTAATCACTGTAATTTTTCTTTCGCTATTTCAATAGTCCATATTTGTTACATCAATTTACATATTTTTGAATAGTTATCAACAAGGGAGAAGAGTCCAATGGATGTTGCTGGAACAATACTTTAAGTTTTATGATAATGTTTTCCGATGTGAAAGAAGAAAAAGTGCTAGTGTCACGCAAGCCTTTGATTCCTCAAAATTGACTGATGGAAACATCAACTTACCTTTTAGTTCTTCTCTCTCAACTGTAGAATCTCGTGCAAGTTCCTGAACTTCTGCTAATTGTTGCTGCAACTTTGAATCAAATTGACTCTCCAAAATTACTGACTTTTCCTTTATTTGTGCTATTTTTTTTACTTTGTGTTCCAGCTTAGATTTTAATTCCTTAATATTTCTTTCCATGTCTTTTGATAGTATTTCATCCAACTTACCGGTATACTTCAGGGAATCACGCTCTTCCTGTAAACTTGCAAGTTTCTCCGTTAGATCCTTGCACTGATTTTGTGCTTCAGCAAATCGATCCCCATGGGCTTTGTTTATTATCTGAAGATTTTTATTTTCATGCTCTAGCTTTCCACGGACTTCTAACATCTCTGTTAACTGTGTCTGAAGCTGTGAATTTTCTATACACCTGTCAAGTAACTTTTTTTTGTGCTGTGAAATTTCATCTTTTAGCTCTTTAACTATTTTTTTCTTGTTTTCTTGTGTCAAATATAATTGCTGCTCTCGATTTCTTTCTTGTTTTATTCCTATCATTTCTTCTTTAACAGAATCAGCTAAGTCATGGCAGTATTTGCAGGTGTTACAAATTTTGACTTGTTTTGGATAAGCATCATAGAGAATTAAACTTCTCGCTTGTAAACTGACAGGGTGTGTTCTGGATAAGATGGGAGTACCATATGTTATTAATTCCCCTTCCAACTCTGAAATAAATGAAACAATATTTCATTAATCAAAAATACCGTCAAGGACAGTGTGCTCACATTCGGTTTGAATTGGTCCATTCGAGAAATATTTAAACCAGGAAAAACAAGAATGACAAAAGCAAATAAGGTCTCCAACTTAGGTAATGGAGGTCATCTTTAGGAACATGCGTATCAACTTCTGTAGCAATGGAACAAGCAGATCCTAAATACATAAGCAAATGTCAACAACAAAAAATAGACAGAGAAGGCTTGATAAAAAGAAAAGGTGGGAGTAGGTAAAAAAATATAGAAGGGATCTGGTAAAACAGTGATGCTACCTCATCAATCTTCTAGACCCTACCCCCTCCGGAATATCAAATGTTCCATCCCTTGGTATTACATAACGCCAGATGACAGGAAATGTATTTACAACCTTGGGGATGTTTTCAATTAATGCGATGAGTGTTATCATTCTAATGTAAACAGCACTTAAGTTAGTTACAGATAGTGAAATGCCTTCCACTGTGGCCGGTGATTACAACATCTGGAATTATCCTGGATCCAAATTTCTCATCAGTTCTTGTATTTCTTACAAAGAAAAGTTGGAAAATTGGTCCGCAATGAAAAAATTCAGCTCAGCTTTGTTTTCTGGATCAAAGTTTCCTACAAATTGATACCAAATATGACAAAATTATGTTCACAGCCTTCAAAACTTCTCACAACATATCCTTGGTTGGTGTAGGTCATTTAAGGTCACAAACTGAGAAAATTACCTAAAATATACAAATTTGGGGGTTTCCCAACACTTTGAGCAGAAAATTTATCTAATAAGATCCCTCGGGACTTTATACCAAATTACAAAGCTATCAAACAAGTAATTTTGAGAACAAGTTTTCTTGACCAAAAATGACAATATTATCTCAAAAATACAAATTTATATATTTCAGGACAATTTCCACATATCTAACTATTGCCATCTCTGTACGTCTGTGTAGCAAATATAAAAGCAGTCTGTCCAGGGGTTTCAAAAAGAAAATATTGTGTAATTTTTTTTGACCAAAAATAACAAAATTGCTCCAAAATAGTAATTTTCTCAATTTTGTCATAATTCCAACAAATTAGAAGAGTAACACCCTTGCAAAGATCCAACCCAAATTTGAGAACGATTGGGCTGGTGGTTTCAGAGAAGAAGAATTTTTACTGAAAATGAAAAAAATCACCAAAAAATTCGGCAAAAATACAAAATTAAGGATATCTTCACAATATTCATAAAACTGTATAAGGTTTACCTAAGGTACTTGTACAAAAATTTCAAAGCAATCGAAACAGCGGTTCTCGAGATATTAATTCTTGGACATTTTTACATTTTGAAAGCTCATTTGCATAATTTTGACAATGCAGACTTCATTTGAACAAAATCCCATCTATAGCCCAGGATGCATCAACACACCAAATACCAAGCTGAAACGTGCAGTGGTTTGCGTGTTTTTGATGTTGACGGACATACTGTACATACATACATACATACCGGTACATACATACATACATACATACATACATACATACATACATACATACATACATACATACATACATACATACAGACGCCGTCGACTTCAGCTTATACGATAAACTCACATTGGTATAACCAAATGTGAGCTAAAAATGCTGTTCCCTGACTTAGTATCCTAGAAATGCACACTTACAAGTCCAGTAGTTCAAGGATACGGTGATTAAAAATACATGATATATATCAGATTAAAAATCATGGTTAAAATTGCTAACGATTTGATATCTAACAATACATGCCATTATGTAAACAGTTCAGTCTGATTTTATCAACAGTTGTCGGCTCCTGTTTGAAGCGAAGGCAGCATTTACTGATTGAGCCCATAAAATTGCTCATGGTCAAAATATTGAGGGAGTCAATAATGAAAAAATATATGAGTACAGGGTGGACTATGTTGATATGCATTGTTGAGATTTAGTTAGATAGCAGCATTATCATTAAATTCTGTCTTTTTCAGAAGATAATGTTCTGTAAAAGTGTTGGGAAAAGCCTGCTTAAAATCTACAAGTCAGGCACTGATATTTTGTCATTGAGGTTTGTTCACATTATGATAAGTATTTGTAGTTTTTCACACATAATTTTTGATCATCCATGTGCCAATATATGAGGCTATAGAATCAATAGTATCCGAAGTGTTTAAATTATTCTTTCATCCATCTAAGCATTTATAGAAGATAAAGATCTAAGTATTTGGTGCAATTTTTTTGTCTGAGTTGACTTTATAACATGTGTACTTATAGGTACACATCTGGGCAAAAATAACTTGAATTAAAGCTGCAAGCAGTGTTGGCGGGGCCCTCGCTGTTGCCATGGTTGAAAAAAGTTGCACTGATGATACTATGTGCAAAATTTAAACTTGAATTTTCTTTTGGTTTTTGTAAAGAAGAATTTTTAAAAATCATGTCATGGTTTATACTGGTCTTTTGAAGAAATCAAATATGGCCACCAAACCATGTGACGATCAATATGTCTTCTGCAAACTTAACAATACCAACACTTATGATGTAACGATATGAGCAAAATTTCAGTTTAAATGGTGCAGTGGTTCTGGGGAAGACGACTTTAATATTATTTTGTGGTAATCGTAGATTTTTTGCAAAAATCAATAATGCCACCAAACTAAATGACTGATAAAAATGATTTTACACAACCTAATATTACTTACACTAAGAATCATAAAATCGAAATTTCAAATTAAATGGTACGTTGGTTATGAAGGTATTTTCGCAAAATCATATATTGGCAAAACCACGTGCTGATCCATATGCATTTCGCAAACTTAAAAGTGATTGCACTAAGGATAATATGATTTAAAATTTAAGTTAGATCGGTCTGTTGGTTCTGGAGAAGATTTTTTAGATTGATATTTTTCAAAAACCCAATACGGTGGCCAAGGTCACGTGACCGCATGCGACTTTATTAACAAATTTTAAAGACTTTAAGGTCATGCCTGCTATACACTAAATTTCAAATCGACCAGACCCGTAGGTAATCAGGAAAAGCCATTTTTACGCTATGGACAAAATCCAATATGGCCGGCAGGTCATGCAAATATTCGAACTTTGTACGGTCAGGTGCAAGAGTACTCTATGTACCTATTAGTCCTGCAAGTTTGAGAAGTTTGCATCCTATTTACAGACGTACCGTACTTCTTGGCTTATTAAAATTTTAGTCAGCTGGCCCTTGGGCCTATCTTGTCAGTTGGAAGACCAGGTGATGGCAAAGCTTGAGTCAAACAAGGTTTAATGCATGCTACAACACTATCAAAAGTCCGCACCCCATTCCTGTGGATTGAAATCTAATTTTTGGAATCAATTACAAGGAAGAACGAAGAAGTTTACCTGAATCAGATAACTTTACTCTGTCTATGTCTTTCACAGTATGATACCTTCTGACACCCAGTATCGCTAAGATTTCCGGTCTGCAGGACAGGATGTGGTGGACTTTCTCTGTCCGAGCCATCGTTAGTTTCAAGATGTCTCCCTGTTTTCGTTTAATTTTCGTACACTCATCACTGTTGAATATCACAGGTGCATTCATCTCTGCAGTCTCTATAATATGTTGCATTGGATCAATGTCAAGTAACAACAACAGAAGTATTTTCTCACCTACAGAAAAATCCATTGTGATATTTTAAATCAGAAAGACATCTTTAAGTTACATATACTCTACATAAATGAGAATATGTAAATCTAGGAGGCATCTTCTTAAAGTTCAGTTGTTTTTCTGAAATTACCCTTTTGCTCAATCGCAGTCACTTCACTTGTTTCTTAGAGAACTTTAAATGAGAACATAATCTCATTTCTTCATGAAGTTAACAAGATTTGTCGAAAAATTGCAAAACGTTTTTCATAGCAAGCTGTTCTTATTCTTTGGATATTTATTGGACTCAAAGGTATTTTTAATCGCAAACAGAACTACCGGTATTTTTCTTCAAATATTGTACCTGGTGATAAAAGTGCGATCTTGCTCTTGTCATAGTCTTCAATATCAAGGGTAGTTTGTAGCTCCAAATACAAGGCACCAACTTCCTTCAGTGTCTTCTCAGTGATAGTGATAGAGGTAATCAGTTTGTTGAGCTCCAAGGTCTCATACTTCTGCCACAAAAATTCTAGTGCAGCCAGAGAGTCACAACGCATTGTGTATATGACACTATTGACACTAACATATTGTATGGAAATGCCTGAATGAAGACTGTCCAGTTCATTTCTAGCATTTATTTGAACTTCTACAAGTCTTGTGTATCCTCGTTCTACATCTGCCATTGTACTATCCCTGTCTGGAATACCACCAATAATGTTGACATGAAGTCTCATTTGACCTGAATTGAGATGAATTGAGATCAGATGACAAATTTGCAATAATTACAACTAGATGTGAACTGATAATTCTTTTATGTAAACGGACATATTTCCCTGCAACGATTTTGATATTTCATTAAATAGTCATGATCAGTATCACTTAACAATATATATAAAGTACAGCTTCAATTTAATAATTGGTAATTAGCTGAAATGAAATTCGAATTTAAATCACTGCTTGCTGTAATACCATTGTTTTTCATATTGTGCAGCATGTTTAGTTTTCATTTATACTGTCTATTGCGTAATTGTTAAAATTAATTAATCAAGCATTTCCAATCAGTTTACTTGAAAATGCGCAGTGTCTATTACTACTATCATATAATTGTATACTCAATATAAACAGTAATATTCATTAATTGGCTGAGTCCTTCAAGTTAAATTTCACTTGATGGGAAGGTTCTTAAAATATACAAATTACAAATTATCTTACATACAATATATTAAATGTACTTCACATTTTATATAACATTATAAAACGAATCTACTTGGAAAATTTTATCACTCTGTTCAATTATTTTAACTACATACTTAAAACATAATTATAAGTTTCAAAATCTTTACTTGAGTACTTGCACAAAGCTACGCAAATGGTGCCAAGGTAGCTACATACTTTATAGACACTTTCAGATTTTCATTTTTTCCTCAGTTATAGAAGTCACAAATCCCCATAAAGTATATATTTTCTGAAAGCCCTGATATTAAAAAAATCTGACTGTGACAGTACACAGTCATTATTAACATAATAATGCACATACATGCATGCATGCATGCACGCACGCACGCACGCAAACATACATACATAAATACATTACATACATACATGCATACATACATACATACCGTACTTACATGCACACATACCGGTACATACATACATACATACATACATACATGTACATACATGCATACATACAGACATACAGACATATAAACATACATACATACATACATACATACATACATACATACATACATACATACTTACATACATTGATATACATACAGACATACCGGTATATACATACATACACACATACTAGCATACATAAATACATTACATACATGCATATACGCATACATACATACAGACAGACAGATCTAGAGAGACAGACAGATACATACTTTTGGAATTATTGATACAACTGAAATCATGGCACCACATTTGGTGAAACCTGCTACAGATATTAATCTCATAAATATCTAATAGTGACGTGAAGCTGTAAATACGTATATTAAGCCTACCTGGGGGTAGTTCTGTCTCTGGACCTCCTTTGTTAGAGTGAAGCTCACCTGTCTGACCTGAAGGTGTACCATTTGCATCTGTAAAACATGGCAATGCATCAATTATTTAAATCTATAGAGAGCAATGTTCTCGAATACATGGAAGCATTTATGGATGCGACTCGGGTTCATTGACACGTTTTTTCAATCCTCATTTTGACATAGAAGTAGTCACACACCAACATGTGGTACTTATTTATCAGCTCGGTCACCAAAGAATTCAAAAAATGTGTTAGTTTTTTCAAAAACAGTGCGCATACGGTTGTTTTACTCAAGAACACGTGTTTTTTAGTTTTTTTACTCAAAAAAGTGTAAGTACAAATCTCCAATCGGCCTTGGTGATCTGTTTACGGCAATCGACGGCTGGATATACTAGGAAAAAAAACCGTTTCTCAGGTTTTTGAAATTCGCTTTTGATTTTGCATAATGAGCCTTCAAAGTGTCAACTTGAGGATTTTTGCATAAATTGTCGGCCTTTGTTCACGTTTGTCAAGATACCTTCACTTCCAGGCCTTTTATCGGAAATCTGCGACAGTCTTTCAGATATATTCATTCACTATCCACTGGTGAAAAATCAGGCTAATCTGTCCAGGCGCCACCGACTTATACTTATATGAATAATGTATGCACTACTAAAAACGGAACTGAGAAAATCGACAATTTGTGTGAACGACCTATGTGTCACACATTGTAGCCAAGCAGTCTGACTCACGCACTTTTTTCTGCGAATTTTATTACACCTGTACTAAGTTGAAATATTTAGCGTCAGTTTTGGAATTCAGAACATGTTTGGGATAGCAGATGATCGTGTGAAAATAGAAAGAAATTACACACTGAAATGCTTGGTGCCAGCAGCGAGTGAGAAAGCGTCTTGGGAGAAGAACCAGACCTATTCTCGGAGGGTGATCTGAAAAAGTACCCCTTTTTCTCGATTTCACGGACCTAGATGTCTCCGTGATGTCCGACTAAAATTCGACCCCTTTTCCGCGAAATTTCTAACGAGCGTGCGTACCCGGCTGCTCCGAGACTGCCACCACCGGGGGCACATATCGGCACATAATGAAAAACAATTACTGGCAGCCTTTTTTGTGTGCAGCTTATAAGCCGCAAGACAGTGGGACATATGCCACAAAAATAATTTCGTAAGGGAGTGGAGAGTTGTGTTGTGTGAACTTGTCAATCACCCGCAGACTCCACAGCTGCTTGCTGGACCTCAACACTAAACGTAAAACAAACCCGGCTCAACTTCTAGAAGTGCCGAAACTAGCAATTTTTGCTATATGAGGTTGATTTCACGCAGGGGAAACATATACTCAGAAAATATCAGCAAGGATTTTGTATCATGCTTTGCGGAACTTCATTAAATATCTGAAAGATACATGTTCACATATGACAACGGCCCATCAATGATCATGACTGACCAGACAATGATCGGTCCGGTCAGCATTAGTTGACTTTTCGCATTTCTTTTCTTTTTTGCTGGTTCTATTATACAGTGGTGAGATTAGCGGTGCATAGAATTTCAACTGGTGACAAAATATAGTCGGTCATCAAAAGTTTGATTAAAAGTAACCATGCAAAAAATCTCCGAAATAATTATGTGTGCACTGGTATTACGCAAGTCGCAAGTCTGCAGTGCAAAAGCTAAGAAAATACAGTAATGAATGAAAAGTGACCCATGCGGGATTCGAACCCACACCCCCGTATACATTACGGATGCTCTACCAACTGAGCTAATGGATCAGTCGGCCTAATGTGGTTGGTCCTGACTCTTAGATGGGGCTTTTCATTCTGTTGTGCGTGGATGGTGAGTAAGACGGCTAAACTCATCACCTAACCTTTCAGTCTGTATGAATTGTTTATTCAACCAGATAAACGGGCAATTACAAGAAAAATATTACAGTCACTGTGAAAGTATGACTTTATCTGGTTTGGACCATAGAAATAGTCCATAAGGACTAGTCGAGTCCATGGTCTATAAGGATCCTGCGGGATTCTACAGGGCCTCGCACATAATTCGCCAACTTAGGAATCGGTTAATGGTAATTAGGATCAATCATATGAATGATGCAAAGCCAAACAAGGGTAAATTTGAAATGACTCACCTTATGAATTTTATATGAAATACAGTACTGAATGGAAAGTGACCCATGCGCGATTCGAACCCACAACCCCAGTATACATTACGGATGCTCTACCAACTGAGCTAATGGATCAGTCGGCCTAATGTGGGTGGTCCTGACTCTTAAAATGGGGTTTTTCATTCTGTTGTGCGGGGATGGTGAGTAAGATGGCTAACTCATCACCTAACCTTTCAGTCTAAGGATCCCACGGGATTCTACAGGGCCTCGCTCACAAGTCACCAACTTTGGAATCAGTTATTGGTTATGACGATCAATCATACGAATGATGCTAAGCCAAACAAGGGTAAATTTGAAATGACTCACCATACGAATTTTATGTGAAATACAGTACTGAATGAAAAGTGACCCATGCGGGATTCGAACCCACACTCCCCGTATACATTACGGATGCTCTACCAACTGAGCTAATGGATCAGTCATTTCAAAACATTTTTATGACCGACATTTTATGTTGTCAAGAGTTATATATATTCGTCTCATCTTGAGGTAGTTAAACTAGCGACTGACATCCCGTTCGCAAGATTTCGGCGCTAATGTGAACTGGACAATCACTTATCACAAAGATCATACATAAATTACTGATCCCGAGACAGAAAGTAGACAGCTTGAGTCAAGAACAAGTGAATGCCCGACGCGATCACGCGACGACAGCACACACTCGGATAGACTATGTTGCACAAGTTTCGACATCTTCATCTTGACAGTGAACTCTGGTAACGAGATTGTAACCGAGTATACAGTTACACCCGTGGCCACTTTAGTGTTGATCAAGCCTGTCTGCTGCAAGCAGAAATTCTGTCTGCAGAAGGATGATAAAACGGTTACTTTACCCTGTATCAGTGGTGATAATGATCCTACTATCGGTACCCCATGGACACGCCGATTGGCCTGAAATTACGGAGTGATTATAAAATACACTGTATACAAATGATGTTGACCACAGCATATGCCCTATCAGTATTTAGTTTCAGGTAAAACTCATGTGTTTCAAATTCAGTCAGTGTTACAGAACATCACATATTTTGTGTCGATTTCAATATTGCATTGAATGAATACCAACGATACTACAGCGTGCATCGCAAGTGTCGTGTTCAGACTTTGTTCAGACGCAGCGGTCCCCCCCCCTAAGCCATGATCCAGAACCGTCCTGGGAGAACCGTACATCACATCGTGAAGGTGATTGTAGCTATGTGCCCATCCGTCAAATCAGTTCGATTAAAATTTAGTATGTTCTGGCTGTTTAGAAATCCAGTGACCGTCCCTGTGATGGTAAACTTTGTTCTTGTGTTTTATGAATTGATACGCTGTATTACGGGGGGGGGGGGAGATAGCTAATTCAACATTTAACAACAACTTCCTGTATGACTAGCAATATGGCAGTCGATGGTAGAGGTGTTCTTCGCGGGAGATGCAAAACCTGTGCAGAATGCATGGAATTTGTCAGTGAAAATGAAAGTTTGAGATGCGGTTATTGTGGATGTGTACCTGGTACACATAGTGATTCCAGAAGTGATTCAAATGTTGGAAAGTGAGTTCTCCGAGTCAAGTAAGTCTTTTCAAAAACTTAGCGAAACTCATAAATTAATAAATTTAGCTTGCTGCGGATCCGTAGCCCTACCATTCTCTTTGCTGGTTGTGTTGGGGACTCCCCAAACACTAGCAAAGGCAGTGGTAGGGCTAAGAATCCGCAGCACAAATGTAGCTAGCTGTGCTGTTTGGTCCATAGTGGCTGTGATATCGCAGCGGTGCAGTGCAGTGGCGTCTATCGAATGCGCTCGGGTCAAGGTCTGTGGCGATGACCCTTGACCCGAGCGCGTTCGATAGACGCCACAACACCACTGCGATATCACAGCTTGGTCCATAGCTACTAACTTACAAGTTGTAAGGCATCGCTGGTCAACTCAAGTCAGCGAATCAACATTTTAATGCCTACCGATATTTCTAGTTGAATCGGTTGTCATTTTATAGATTGTACTAACACTTGCATGAGGTGTTTTGTAGTTGTAGTATTTCTCGTTGGGTTGGTTGTCATTTATTTGGTAGATTATCTGTTCAGGTTATTGTAATAAAAGTTGCATGTGGTGTTTTGTACTAAGAAGTATTTCTAGTTGAATTAACTGTCATTCAGTGGATTGTACCCCGGTTTGTTGTACTGACATTTACATGTCGTGTTTCTAGTACATGTAGTTGTATTAACAGTTGAGATTGTAGTAGATAGATAGTTACCTGAAAGCAGGAGAGTACTATTTATCTTTGCTGAAATTCTGTGAAAAAAATGGTTGTTGCTGGTGGCAAATTTCCCTAAGCTACAAGTGATTTTTCTACAAAAGGATTTTTTTTTTGTTTTTTTTTTTACAGCTACAGATGACGGATGATGTCTAATAACTCAAGAGCCATCAACTAATACAAGATCAAAACGTCTCAGAAAAGTGATTGTATATGAGTGTGACTGATGAACATATGGTGAAGACAAAACATTGAACGATCACTGTATTTCATGTTTCCATTATGTTACTAAGCATACATTGAACAAGGCAGTCTGTTATTGTGCACATCAAACAAAGTCAACCCATGCTAAGCTAGTATATTATGTGTTCCTTTTTCACCAAGAGTCAGCACACTTGCTTTGAAATTGGTAAATTATGGTATTCAAATGTCTTTGCAAACATTTAGGTAAAATCTCCCAGATATCGGAAAAAAGGGGGTGTTTTTCACAGTGATTTTCTCCCAGATTTTCCAAAAAAAGGGGGTGTTTTTCAGAGAAAAATTCTGGGAAAAGGGGTACATTTCAAACTCTGCTAACGAGCGTGGGTACCCACCCATCCAGAGACTGCCACCGCCGGGTATGTGCCACTAGAGGACAATCAGTCAAATCTTTTGTAGCAGATACCGGTATGCTAAAATATTTAAATAAACACAGTTTGAGCAAGATATTGCTCACTATAAGCCACAACATTGAGTTGACACTCCACTTGTGCACGCATGACGTCTATATCCATTGACACTACAGCTGACATAGCAGGAAACCTCTGATTTTCAACAAATTGAGTGAACAACTACCATTTGACTTTGATCAGGCTAGTAAATCATCACTGACTTTTTATGTACGTTTTGCAAATGATCGGTACTCATTGACAGCGTAACTGTTTCTACAGAAAAAAAACCGCTTATGAACTCTGGCGAACCATATATCGACGTAAAATATGGATGAACTTATTTCACGTGCATGTCTCCCTTGAAAAGACGAGTCTTTCAAAGAACTGCAACTCAAAAATAATGTATATCTTGTTCTTTGTGTTTTGTTATTCACACGAGAGTTTTAAATGAACTGCGATTACGGAGTACGTCTTTAAAGCTTACGGTACGGGTAAGCTTTCCCGGCCAATAATAATGTACACATAGTTTCAACATTGACGCTGGGCTTCAAAATAAGGACGTGCGCGATGAAAGTCATCGTCGGGCAAAGTTTGTAAGTCACGAGACTGATATGTCGGAGCCGTAGTAGGTTTTGTGTTGATCTGGTAAAGGTTGTTCCCATTTATTTCCTGTCGTTTTGGTTTTCAAACGCAACCTCGCATGCAGCTGTGCTCGATCAAACTGCTTGTTGAAGCAAGGAGATAGTGCGTGGGTCAGAAAAGACTTTGAACCCGGAACTCTAGAATCACGCCTGATGATGTCATAGATCATGTGAAGACTTCTTTATGATTGCTCAGATTGTTGTACATCATGTGAAGATTTCTTTATGATTGGTCAGATTGCCAAAAGGTCATGGGTCAAATCCTGAGCGGCAAATTAAATCTGATATGCACTGGTAGGCCGCTAGGACGTTTGAGCGAGGAGTAAATCATCGCCGTTTTTTCGCTCTGATTTTGATACAGTTTCGCGTAAAATTACCATAGGACATTATCATTCAGGGTACGTAAAGGTTAGCTATGAATTTTAAACCAACAAACAGCATTTACAATGCGTTGATGGCCCTTGGATGATTGATTCTGAGACCGCGATATCGTCTCGAAGAACAACGGTCACGGACACACCCATAGTTTGATCGAAGAGCTACAGAGATCGTTTAAAATTTGGTAAGTAATTTCCAATACGCCTTATCCACGAGTTGTCTCTGTAATTTTCGCAGTTTTCACTGTCCTTTGTCACGCTATAATTGATGTTGTTCTTGGCGAACCCTGTTCAAGTATGCAAAATGAACGTACGGTGTTGGCAAAAATAATATGTCTAATCATGGAGGTTGGTACAATGGTTTAATATAAACAGTGAAGTGTTACTCCACACTGTCTGTCTCTGTGCGTTAATTACAAGGAGAGTTGTAGTAACGGATAGAGCCAGGCTATTATCTGTTATTTTTATTCATTTATTCAAAATTTTGACCTGATTGATGATATACAACAGGTACTCATATTTTTTATTATCTAAACTTCCAACCTAATTTTAATTATAAAGGGATACTTTTCGTTTTAAAACATTTTATGAAACAGTTCCCAATTTACATTTCTTCTGTTTGAGATGTGCTGAACCCCAATCACCACTGGTCAATAGATGTAGTTTGGAGTGGTGTGTCACAAGTAAATAGCGAAAATGAGGCTGAAAAGCAATGATTTGATAATCACAATAAACATAATGTATATCTCATGAGGTTGTATCAGTAGGTAAATTATTTTATAGTAATTATTATAATTTCATTCAAGCACATGAATGCTTTTTTCCATGAATTTTTGTATTAATTAGGGTAGTAGACAAAATACAAGCAATTTTACTTCCTTGTCTGTTATTTATCATTTTTATTCTCAGTGTATGGGCAAAGGTCATGAAGCTGAACAGACCAATGGATCTTAATACAGGAACATTCAATGTGAAGTTTCAGAACAAGATCGGAAACATTAGGATGGCATGGAAAAAAACTTTGGATAATGTGAACAATCAAATGCAGACATTACGACATGTTCTGTTATGTTATTCACATGAACCTCATTAGATTATTGAATTTTGATTTTATTTTAATTTCTTAGTGGTACAGCCTAGTGTACCAACATCATTGTTTTACATATCAAAATAAACAATGGGGTATTATCGTGAAGATATGTGGTAAGTGTTTTTTTTTTGTTTGCATCTGTGAGTAGGCGGTTTAAAAGACAGTAGCTGTAACTTCATTTTTATGCAGTATTTTTTATACTGTTATGTGTCTTGATTTTTGCCTATGTTGCCAAGTGAGTAAAGTGAAAAGTTACCTCAACACACAAAAGTTAAAAGAACAACATCATAAGTTACAGCTACTGTCCCTTAAAACAAATGAAGATGTGAAGTGTATGGTAATCTCTTGGCTAGTATAAAACAGGTAGGAACAAATGCAGGTATGGTTGGGGAGGGGGGGGTCTATAGCTAAAGAAGCATGCATAGCAGCATTTAACCACGAAACCTTTTACCCTACCATTTGCGGCATATCATCTGCAATCACAGCGGCCTGTATACCGCAAAACTGTGCCAGAACAGATCTTTACATGATAAAATATGAATAACCAGCTTATAAGCCACAAACAGTTGCAGCTTGGTATGCACAACTATTGTGGGTTAGCATGCACAACTACCGGTATGTGCCAGAAGCCATATTTTTCCGTAAGGGCAGAGATCATTTGTGAACTCTCGCAATCCATGTTTACTTTGACGTAATTTAATCTTTTATATTTAAAGAAAGAAAAGGCATGAAATAAAAAAATATTTCAATTTCATCTTGAAAAATTAGCAGATCGGCCAACTTGCTCAAATCTGCATAATGTGTGTATAAATTCATGCACTCAATTGGGAAACTCCTTGACATAAATGTCGCATGTTGCCGGGTATGGTGTTGCTCAAGGTTTTTGTAATCGTACCTGAGCAGACACGAAAAGGCTGCATGATAGAAAGATGAAACTTCGAGTTTCAAAATATAAAAGAACACGATACTAACCACCAACATGTACAGCCAGAGAGATAACATTATCGCAACTAGAGAATTTTTATCTCGCTGAGGCTAATTTTAGGACTTGGGTACACAATACTCGTAGCCTACTATGTTCGAACAGCAGCGTGTCAAATACTTTCATTGTTGTAGAACTGAGCACGTCTACGTTAACGACTGCGTCTTCGGCTAAATCTGACTCTTCTCTACGTTCTTGATCGTTGTTACAGTATGAGCCAAAGTTGGACTGTTTTACATTTAAATCGACCTTTGCGTGTGTTCCGTCTTTTTAAGGTTCGCTTTTGTCGCCCTCACTTGCTTTTTCGACAGTACTAAGCGTGAGCGCTGGCTTTGGTCTGCTGGACGTGTTTGCTGTACCGATACTGGCAGAGAATAGCTAGTGTTGAAGACAGTGCATGCGCACTTTACCGCGCAGACTATACATAATCTCTGCATGTTTATCATAGAAATCTTGATCGGTAATCCGCAACGGTTAAGTCAAAAGGGAAATAATGGCACGAGGTGTAGCTGATAGTTTGCCATTTTAGTAATATTTCAAGGATTTCCAGGTACAAAGTGAATCCATGCAATGTACCGGTATGCAACAGCGTCGCTCACACCTCTCAGGTCTGCCCACATCTGGACAGTAAGAAGTCAAATATCTGCTCAACTAAGATTGAATTGCCCACAACGCCATTTATTGTCTACAGCTGAAGGAAGTGTGTCACATTCAAAGGTAAAGAAAATTGCAACAATTTTAATGCCTATAATAATAATTGGTAGTAGAAAAAAGGCAAAGTTCTGTATTTTCCACATGTGTGTTTAACATGTTATGTAACTGAACAATTATCAGTCCAAGGAAAATTCACACCAACAGACAAAACTAGCAGACCTTGACTGCAAGGTAAACCCTCAACACTAATCAATGAGAAACTTTGGCTGCAAAATTTTCAACCCATCCTTACAAGGCATTTGTTGAATATTTGATCACCAACCTTTCTGAAAGATTCAACACTCACATAAGTTATCCATCTTTGTCACCATTCGTTTATCGCAATCTTCTCTCAGCCTAGAACGTCTCCAAGCAATTGATTAAGAGCTTCAAATTGTTCTCATGTGCCATTTACTACTTGAATGTATTGTGTCTTAACCGCTGTATCCGAATAAGTGTCACAGAGAAGTTTAGTCGCTAAAAGAAACACCTGATTGTTGACTTGCCATCTACTCACACGAACAAAGAGCAGCATCACCTCATTGTCAAACAGCAATGTTTGCTTTCCTACGTGAAGGAAGACAATGACATTGCTTACTGTATATTCAATTTGCTGGTCAGGGAGCACGGCTGTCAAAGACAGATATTGCTGGTGCCTTCAAGCTCATCCCATTTCAATCCTCGCTATAGTACTCTTTTGATGGCACACCAGAGCAAACAATTCTACTTCAAGCCGTTCAGGTTGCACTCTATCCCAATAAGTATGGGCAACTCTCCAAAGCCATCTGCTGGAGAACTAGGGTATTATGGCAATTTTCTATTTGTCCATACATATCCACGTTTATTGGTTGTGGATGTACCAGGTATTATCAGTGTTAATTTACTTAATTTGTGAAATTCGTATACGAATGTTTCCAGAGAGACAATGCCAAATTTGATGCATCTTTGTACAGATGATGGTCACACATAGTTCCAATTGTGCACAAAGACATTAAGCAATTATGAATATTTCAAGGATTTTTTAATTTGCATATTTAATAAATATTTATATTTTGGTCATATGTCAAGGATGCCTGAAAGTCGATGGAACAGATGTTGATATACCAGAGCTGAATTACAGTGTAAAGACATTTAGCAGTATTATGCCTTTTGATTGCTTATTTGCATAATTAACAAACTTTCCTTATGTGATATATCTAGACATGAAAAGGGATAGAGATGTTGATATTACAGTGTTGTGCTTGCAGATATTGATCTTACTAAGATTTAACAGTCAAGAAAGGCATTCAGCCTTACCAATTGCTAATTATAGCAATCATATTCAGGAATGAACACAGCTACATTTTTAGTTCATATCTTGTGTTTTAATTTTTTTCACGTAAAGAGCCATCAATCAGACCTGTCTTGACCAGTTTATTGTTGAACTGTGACATTAAGAGAGCTGATACATATGACGTACTTATGTCTTGGTAAAAGAATTATAACCATGAGTACGCTATACCATTCACACTATTGTTTACTTGTTTGCAATATGGGCAGAAGTCATATATATGTCTTTGGTATCCTCATTTCCTTTTTCACATGCATCATATTGACTTAAATTTAACAAGAAAGCATTCGCAAGCAAAAGCGAAGTTCCAGAGACCAGAGCAGCGGAAGAAAAGAGAAAGTGTAACGAAGATTGGTGCAGAATGAAAGAGTGATTGAGATTTTAATATGCAAGCACGTACCTACGGTATAGTGAGGGCTGATAGCGGTAACAATAGAATAAAACTAAAAGCAAGGCAGTCCAGGGAATTATAGTACCGGTACACAGATTACAATGCCTACATGTACGGTAAAAACGCAACAGATACATACGGGGGCCAAACGCACGGAAATGTATATCAGACGAGGGGAGACATCGGACCTTGGCCGTTGAACTTGAAAACTGAGGCCACATGGCTACCCACTCGGCTCCGGACAATCAACATATATACCGTTACAGTTGGTAAAACTGCTCAGATCAAAGAAACTATTAAAAGATGTAAACAATGAGACATCGAAGTTCCCGTGACAGCATCGCTAGGAAAATACTACGTTTTTTCAGTATGTTTATCAGGGTTCTCTGACCCTGCTCACCCCCGGTACCCAAATAGAAGTGTCCCACTCTTATGTCGTATCCGCCATTGTTTACGGTATGCATTTTAATTCACGCACGCAACCTCGGTTTTCATTCTCTTCACATGCATTTTCATTTGATTAAAAGCAATTAACGCTTAATCTGTTAAGAGTTTCACCATTGACTAAAAGCTAAAACAATTTTCATTGCTATGTCGCTGTTTTCACAAGATACTGACTGTTTGATCTTGGAAAGTTGAGTTGCTTTTACGTGCAGCCAACGCATGCCGGTGTGGTGACAGACAGTTCACTATGCTATGCCGTGCCACGCTGTTGATGGGCAAGCATACATAATGTCTTTGTTCCAAGTTTACTTTTTATATCAAGATGTGAGTCAAACAGAAATTTCATCAAATTGCCACTTCTGTATCTAGGGACTGTGCAATCAGTTTGATTTGGAAGTATTTCATCAATTAAGAGCGGGAATCGTCGCTGACTTTTGCTGTCTTTTGTCTATGGTTATATATCAATTTTTTCTGTCCTTTACATACAATCGCCGCCGGTACCATCAAGGATGGGACATGTGAAATTGTTCTGTTGTTAACACTTTTCATACAAATTGAAAGGAGTAATAACTAGTGACATTGTAAAACAAAGAAGCTACAAATAATCTGTCTCCCTTTTGTGTGATCGTACGGAAGTTGACCAGTCGGTGCCATTGTGAACATTTTGCCGCTGAACCTCGATCATAGCGTCGCCGGTAACAATGATAGCGTCGGGTGACATCAAAAGCGTCCCGGGCTTGAAATATAGCGTCACAGGCCGTGACACTGTTTTGGGCTTGGGAGAACCCTGTTAAAGCCTCGTACATGTACCGTATACAAATACAGTATCTTCGGCAAAACTTAAGTTATAAAAACCATCTTCAAAATGTGATCGCTCTCCGAAACGTCACAATATCTAAACTCTTGAACGATCATCGCGAAGCAAAAATTCAACATGTCCGCCAAGAACAGTCTAAACCATATGGAAGGTATATGACGTAACAGTATAGCGCCACGTACGGCGGGTATTAAGAGAAAAATAAAAATCAAAAAGCAACCAAAAACAAAGTGAAAGAAAGCTAGAATTATTAATAGCTGAACGCAATATAATATTTGTGCAATGCAAAATAAAATAAATAAATAAACAAACAAGAAATGCCAATGAAACCCGTCCGAGCTGAGCAATGAGGTCATAAGAATATCGCAATGCATTCTGGGTAATGAAGGTAAAATTTGTGTGTAGCATGTTCTAGTAATACGAGAAATAGAGAAAGAAAGAAAGAAAGACAGAAAGTGAGCAAAACTAACAGTTCCAGAGCTGGTCTCTGGAACTAATTACTTCCACTGGGAAATTCCAAATTGCAAGTGGAAATTATATCATTGTTAATGTCCTGCTTCTTATAAACCTACTTGCTACACATCTTGTTTAGAAACTGTGTGCCTCTAGATGAACGATTGGCATGTGATGACATTTGTCATAACACTGCTATTTCACAATTATATTTCTAGTACAGACAAAATCCTAAATAAAGGATTCATATCAATGAGAAAGTCAGCACTTGGGTGTTAAAGTCACTTCCATTGGTACAGTACCTTGATTACTTGGAGGGACTTTGGTACAGCTGTCATCATCTTTCCCTGTGTCATTGGCTCTTTTACTAGGTGGCATTTTTGTTGCATCACCAGCTTTGATAGAACCATTGCCCCTCATCTGGCCTCCATTTGGGTTGCTTGTACCTTTAAAAGATATGACACTTATGCTATTAATATTTGCTTGCTAGACTTATTACATTCAGGCAAACATATTTCCATTGTCAATAATGATACGCTTTTGATTAATTTGAATGATATTCTCGTTTGATGACAGATTGACATTATGAATGTACCTCCATCACAGGTGTGTTTATCTTGGATATGGCACTAGTGGCATTTTAATTTGTGTGTTATACAAACAGTCTTAAGACCTTAATTAAATCTAGGAGCTGGACAAATTGTTATTCAAAAAACTTACAAGAAATGTAAGAGCTACTATTATGGTGCAGTGTATTTGAGCAAGTGATTAATTATATGCCCAATATCACAAATACATGTATTCCACATATAATTGCAAACTTGAAAAAATTCTTTGTAAAAGTGTATGGCCACATACATACCAAGGTAACAAGAACACCTCTTTGTAAGAGCAACTCTAGAGCTAAGTAGGATGCTAAGAGGTGATATGGTGATGAGGTGATCAGGTTGATTGAGAAGGTCAATGTATGGATACGCATGGAACAAATGCTCAACTTGTTTGAACACATAGTTTGCGTGTGTCTCCATTGGCTCTTATGAATTTATGCTTTTTTGTCTGACACACAGACGTATGGCCTAAAAAACATAAGAACGCATGATATAACATAATGTCCTAGCTGTCATGATTAGTTAGCATGCTTTCTGTTCTTTTCAGGAAAAGCAAGCTAATGCTGCAAACAGTTCATTTCAATAAATGATGACAAGCTTTACCCAAGCTTTTAGGAACAACTGTTTGATTGTTGGTGTTCTTATGGAAAGTTTTGTCGGATCATGCAAAGCTGAGGAAGGTCATTTTGACGGAGGAATTTAAAGAGCATTCAAAGTGACATTAAGACATTTATAAATGAACAAATTAAGGCAGATACCGGTACATTAGAGTTGACTGCACAAATCAAAGACTTGAGTTGCCATAATTTAAAAATATATCGACAAGTTGTATTGTCAGAGATGATTTGGATATACTGTATGCAGCTATTTCATAAACTTACTTTCAGACTGCTCAACTCTTCGGCGTTTTGGGGACCAAGGGCTTTCTCTTTCCTCAACCATAGGTTGGTTACTTGATAACGCAATATGCTGCCCATCTGTACAAAGAACAGACCAGAAGCTACGGTATAGCAAGGGTCTCATTTTGGTATACTGAATGTGTAGATCCATATCTTATAATAATTGTAAAGTACAAGTCAAATGTATTGTCTATCATCTTACACATCTTGTACTGAAACTTACTGCATTTTGTAAACTACATGTACCATCTGAAAAATATACCGGTAGAACAATCAAGACATGAGAACCATTTACTATAATTATCAAAATTATTTTAAGTTCATATTTGGCTAATGTATTATATACCCAAAAGAGCTTATATGGTAAAACGTTATGTTATGTATTTTTTTTGTTATGCATGTATGTTATGCATGTCCAGTGGCAGGGTTTGAGCAGGAGGATGGCTCGGGAGTGCACAGCGCCATCATCAGGTAGTGGGCATGCGCATTCGATGTATGTACTAATCTCGTACGCAGATGTTACCGCTGCATCAATATACAGATACAAGAGGAGAAGTTGTGCAACCGGATTTCAGGTGAGATTTTAATTCAAGAATAATGCATGTGTGATTTTTCATAATTTGGTCATAATGTCTTACAGACAGGAATTGAGAACTGGTCCATGTTTTTAAACTTCCGTAATTCCGATTCTAGAAAGAACAGCAGCCAGTATTTTATGAAAGCCCATTATCATGTCTGCCTATACGAGGAATTAGAATTGATCGGTGGTATCCGTTATTTCCCGCGGCATGGGCCCATGCTGTGTCAGTTCACGGAGTGGCGGAGACACGGCAGCCTGGCATAATGATGGGGTAGGGTGATTGGTGCAGAAGACTTTCTTGTGGTAAGTGTAAATGTTTACAAACTTTTATTTTCTCGGTTGAGATCACTTTTTGTATGATTTCAGTGTTGCTTAAGATGACCGAGCTGCAGTTTGAACTTTCCTGTCAAAATATTTTACCTGAAAACTCAACAGTGATGCTTCACATCATTCAGCTCCAGAACAGTGATCTAGCTGCAATCTGCTCTGTAAAATTCTGTGAAATACGATATTGATAGGGTACAGAAGTGTTTCGCGGGCTTTTTGCTTATAAGTAGTATTCCGTATACTTTCAAACCACTTAGACTACGGTACAGTTTCGAGTACATTTGCATGAAACATCCACTACAAGGAGACTATTTCAGATGGAGTGAAAGTCATATATTACTTTCCATGAATGAAAATGTCACAGTTTCTGAGATCGGAAAGTGCATCATGACGCATTTTGTTTTTTTGTGTGCGTTTTGTATTTGGTTTCTACAGTTGTATGCCCTGGACTTTCACACCTCCTAGACCTACAGTTTACGGGTACATTTTTGTGAAAATTCCACTTGATGGAGAATATTTTGGTTGGAGTCAAACATCAATTATTTGTTAATCTCACATGTGTTTTGTTTTATGGCTACGCCATTTGTTACAGTTTACGCTAAAAAAATTCTGAACACGTAACAAAATTCAGAAAACAAAAATTCTAACGGTACCTCAACAGTTTACAACCTATAATGGAGCGAATACCACTTATCCACCGGCTGGGTTCCTTTTAAATGTAAACAACTGTTGAGGAAATTGTTGAGCAAAGTCTCAATATAGTCAACTACATGGCTGGGTCAACAGGTTTGCTGTCCAGACTTCAGTCACCTTATCTGTAATGTTTGCATTGGTGTTGCCTCTCTAATTTGTTGAAATTATGACATAATTAGCAATATGACATTGGGGAGGGGTAATTTTTGAAATGTTTTGGAATTTGATTTTTAGGGTCTTATTATAGATCTCTTCATTGTAGCTGACTAATATTATGTTCTAATATTATGTAAAAATATTAATAAATTTTTGGGACAATTTTTGTCATTTTGGGTCAGAATATTGGTTCACAAAATATATCAATCTGATTTCTTTGAAATTTGTTTTGGGGTTTCTTTTGATTGTACTGAGTAAAGATTACTTTGAAAATATCAAAAATGTATTTATGGTGTGAATTTGCCAAATATTTTGATAATGATTACATGTATGCAGTTGAAACAGTGGTTAGTATTTAACCATGTGGCCTGCTGTGAACTTTGTTTACACAGAATTCCTTCACAGTGGCCTTAGAGATTATGAAAATATACATATAATGCTTCTAATGATGAAAATAATAATAAAAAAAATTGACAGAGTTGAATTGTACATGTTTGCTGATATGCAGTCATTAGCTGGCACAACATGTAGTTGACACCCAACAAAGTTTAGCATAACTTAGAAATACTTTACATCTTTTGAAGTACATTTTTTATGTCTAAAATAAATTTTCAAGGTACAGATATAGTATTTAAACCCATACTGTAAAAAATGTGAGCATCACCATGTCATTGACAGAAATTTTCGATTGGGTGGCTTGGTTAGAATGTAAAAACATTGCTTTGATAGTCAACATTTGTTGACTGCTGAGAGCTGATGTGCTAAAACTAAGCTGCTGTCCATTTTGCAGAGCTGGAACCTCAGTTTGAGAGCATTTGTCAAGCCAAAGATCCAGACTGACACTGAAGATCACTCTAGTGTGGAGGTAATTTGACAACAGGCAAAAGATCCAGACTGACACTGAAGACCAAGTTAGACTGACATCATAAGCTCTTTAAATATCAATGACTAAATACTTGACACTATACATCGGATAATACATGTATGTTCATCTAATCCAAGATCAAACCTCCATGAAAACCCTGGGCTGGTAAATTTTGTCTTTCAGCTTCCCTGACATTCATCTAAACATCTTCTCGTCAAAACCAGCATCCTGATCAACCCCATTCTTATAATATGTGAGAAGACGTTTTGATGGTAGTATTAAGAATCCACTTTCTTTCAAGTGGTTGTATGCTGCTGGACTCTTTGCCCATACCGACAAACACAATCTTATTATCCAGTAGACACAAAAAATCAGCTGTTAATGAATATTTGAAAAACGTTTGCGCACTTATACGAAAGCAAACGAAACAAATGCTTGACAACAGTCAGTTGGAATCATCCTGTTTGAAACTAAATATGAATGATGATTATTTTCTTCTGTTTTAAAGAGTGCATTATGAATTTTGAGAGACTTAAGTGAAAAGTCGACAACGATGAAAAAAAAGCACGAATGTGATGTTATCTTACTGTGCATTATTGCATTATTGATAAAATTCTGTTGACATAGATTATTCATTTAAGAATTTAATCAGAACCTAAGAATTTAATCAGATTTTTGAAATTTTAAAACTTGGATTCCATTAGTTACAGCAACTTTCTGGTTTGTCAGCATTCTCCACTTGTGACTCCTATAAAATTCCTAGCTTGGTGTTTTCTGCTAGCTCTGGGCTGATCTGCTTTGTCAAAGTCTTCAGGTCCTTGTCACTTTGATCATCTTACTTTATTAGATGCTTTTTTGGTTATTGCCATTTTATTCTTCTGAATGTCGATTGGTACTAAAAGAGCATTTCAGCTTGACCATTAAGCTCTATTTGGGACTATACTGCCTGGGTTGATCTCAATATTCCTTACAAAACTTAATTTTTCTGTCGATGTAAGTTTATAACTCTTTAAGGAGCCTATTGTTGTTTATTGACACTGCACTGACAGTTGCACATCTTCTGCACCTCTCTAGCGTTGGTTTAAATGCTTTCATCATAGTTTAACCAAATGTAATGGCTGGCATTGAGATTCACCTGTCCATGACACTGATTGACAATATGCTTCATAAGCATCATTAAATGACACTGAGGAACCTACATCAGTCGGAAATGTTTGATGTAACCTGAAATGGAAGCCAACATACTCATTCAAGTGCACGTGTGTTTTCTTGCTATTAATGTATGACTATCGCCGTAATATTACAATATATTATGGCCCGATGAGCCGCAAAGAATAAATGTTATGAAGTTTCAGATGTCATTAACATTCTCGGATGTTTTTGTTAATTCTGTACATTAAATGGTATTGCCTGAAAGAATATTATGAGGAAACTTGATTGTGAAAAAACAGCAAATATATTAAAGGGACATTACCTGTGTCTGTCCAAATTATTTTCATATCATGATTTCAAATCAAAGGTTACTGAAGCCAACGTTATCCCCAAAGTATGATCACAGAATTTTTTCAAATATTTGTGAAGAACTTACGACTTAGATTTTAACAATAATATGATTTATTGCTTGCTAGCCAAATATGGCCACTAGCAGCAGGAACACGTACCCCGGTATGTATGTGCTTGAATTTGATAGACCCTATCTGTTGCCATGGACTGATAAAATATTTCAGAGATGACATGACTTAATGGCAGGAATGCAAAACATATCTTCTAAAAAGTGATAATAAGCAAATTGCAAAAAGATAGAGCTAAGGCCAAAAAAAAAAAAGAAGAAATGTTTCTGGTCAGCGCGCGCGTCACTTGAACAACAGCGCGTCACCCTTTTTTTCTGTTTGTGGCCGGCGGCCGTGGCTGACACCAAACCAAAATGGCTGAAGAGAAAGAAAAAATTCTTTGGGGGACATGATCAGTGACTGCATTAACAGTATATATGTGACTATATTGATAAAACTATAAAACTGACCCTCCTCCCTCCCTTGAGGGAAAAAAAATAAAAATAAAAAAATAAAATGCGCGTCGCCGCACCATTTTTTAAAGAAAGACCTGACCAGAAACATTTCTTTTTTTTTTGGCCTAATGGGCTTAAATCAGATATCATTATATTTCAATTATCAACCACTTTTGAAAACATCAGTTATTTGCAAAGAAAATAGAAAATGCAATGTAAGCTTATCAGTGGAGTATATCCAGTTCCATATGATCTAATGGGTGCACATTTTGTTGATAAAGATTTATGAAAGGGAAATACTGTACTGTCATGGACCTGTAGTGGGTGCCCTGTAACACGTTGCCCGACGTGCGGTGGGATATCGTTAGGGACCCCATATCGCCATCCAGGCCGCTAGATGCCTCGACGCCCCCACCTTGGCTGTATGTGCATCTTGGTAACAAGCTGCCCTCTCCCAAGGCCATTCAAATCTGCGAGTGGCCTCGGGGGGAAAGGTAGTAGTGATGCCTGGATGTACCATCGCTCCTTGATTTCTGCCAAAACCTGTCTCCCTGTCGTTTCCTTGCGTTAAAGTCATTATTTGCCAGCATTGTTTTGCAACATTTCTGGGACTTTATAAGTACATTTTGAGACTTCTCAAATCTAATTCCAATGTACGTGTCATTTGCTGATAATGGTTATATTGTTATAGCAAGATACAATGTCTGTCTAATATTCTCAGAAGCAGCTTAAAGTTATGACTGATCTTGGTTTTGAAATTGTTAGATGTAAAGGCAAAAGGCTACTTAAATATACCTTGAATATTCTCTGAAGCTGTTCCTCCTCCACCGTGACTGACATTTGATGGACCACAATGGGCGATGTTCTCTTCCATATGAGTGTCTCCCTTCACTTTTGAAAGGAAGAATGAATTGTTGAAAACTTCAGCAGAGTTGTATGCTATGTTCTTGAGATGTTCTTTGATACGATTTGCAGTTTGTAAAAAACGCCCATAATCGGAAAAAATGCGAGTGATGTTTTCTTTGAATTCTTTTGGGTTTTCCATATTAACTACCATAAGGTTTTGCCTCTCGATGTTTGACAGCAATCGCTTGATCAAATCATGACAGGGGGAATGTTTCTGCACAAGGAGAGGTACTCCTATGGCCATAACTGACAGCGCCAGATGGAGGGAATTCATCCCCGGGGATTCTGGTATTAGAACAAGATGGCAACTCTGAAGTTCACGTTCAATTTGTTTGGTGGAGGAATGAGAAAGGGGGATAATTTCGAGGTGTTGATGAGCATCCAACTTTTCTCTGACAATTTTGTCTTTCCCCTCAGGAACCCTCAAAATTCTCCACTTTATCGGCTTTTTGTTCAACCCTTCATATGTGGCTGCAACTAAATTCACAGCTTTTGCTAACATTTTATGACTAGCAATGTCGTCCAAATCATGTTCTTCAAGAAAAGACAGGATGTGATACACAGGATTTGCTTCTGTAGGAATCTTTGGGGCATGAAGGTCAAAATGCTTTTTCATCGGTTTTGGAGTGACTTGGCAATGCTTAGAGTCGTCTACATGCCTTGAGAAATATTCAAATGTGCTTTCATCCATGGAAATCAAAATATCTGCTTGATCAATATCCGTGCATAAGATTTCAATATGTTTCTCTACTTCTTGGTTACTAATACACCCAATCATACATGGTATCTTCAAAATTTTGTCTTGGTCCCATAGATTTGCAATATAGTATTTTGCTTTTGGGTATTCTTGATTGCCAATGAACTTTGTTGCTTCCGAGGTAGCTAATCCAAATCCAAGTATTATTTTTACATTATTCTGTGTATCACCTTTCAGATCTGGAAAGTATGATTCGTGTGAAAGTAACCAAGATGTCTCTGGCTTTTTCTGACTGAGGGAACCCCTTGGCTTTGGACATATTAATTCAACATCAAAGGTTTTGGCCTCCTGCTCTTCTTCATTTGTCTTCTTTAAGACAGTACACTTTGTCTTGAGCCCAAGGGAATGAAACTGTTCAGACAGAAGACGAACGGCCATTGGAATACCTCCCTGGAACGGGGATCCCCATCTGTCACTTATGATCAAGACATTTGACTTTGCTTCATCAGACATCGCACATCACCTGTGGGAGTGAAAAAAGTAAAGCTATGTTACATCTCATCTGTATATCTGTGGCAAATAGTGCCAATGTTTTATTGAATGAATGTGTAACAATTGTCTAAGATCGATAGATTCAAATTGATTGATAAAAGGAAGAAAGAACATTGCAAGAAAATAGCAAGAAACCTCACTTTCTTGCTTTTCTGTAAGAATGCTGCGATATTTCATTTTTCTTGCACTTAATGGGCGAGAATTTGATTTTCTCGCTGTCGATCTGTGAGGAAAAAAATCAGCCACAAAACAAAGTCTTGCTGATTGATTGCGAGAATTTGGTTTCTTGCAGATTCATGGCAAGAAAATAAATTCTTGCCCATGAGTGCAAGAAAAAATCTTGCTGCGTTCTTGCCAAAAGTGAGAAAATACCAAGTGTCATCAAATTTGATGCAGTATTTCTGGACATAGCCCCCTAATTAGGAAAATTCTTTAAATATGTAAATTAACAATTAATTTGAATTACACTGATACATGTCTTCATTCAAATGTTATAAGCAATGTCAGCTCATCATCTGTACCAAGTTGCATGAAATTTGATGAACCATTTCTTGACATATCAGCCTAATAACAAGTCATTAAATGAGCAAATTGGCAGTTAATTAACATGATACTACTACCGGTACATATCTATGCACACAATTACATCACCAAAAGATCAACATCTGTGCCATTTGTGCCATCAAAGTTGATGCAGCATTTCTAGACATATCACACAAGTTACGGGAGTTCATCAAATATGCAAATTAGCAATTAATTCCCATGACACTGCTAAGTGTCTTTGTACACTAATAAGAAACTGTGTGCTAAAGATCTGAACCAAGTTTCATCAAATTTGCTGCAGTATTTCTAGACATCACCCTAATTACAAAATCCATCAAATATGCAAATTTGAAATTAATTGATGCAAAACTGACTGAGTGCTATCAGAGCTCTGTGTGACAAACATCTCCACTAAGTTTCATCAAATTTAGTGCAGTCGCTTTAGAAATAGAGCTCTTTTTCAAAAAGTCATCGTCAATGACAAAGTCCCCGCTTTTTTTGATAAAATGTCCATCATATGGCCATATTGGATCGGATCACAAAAAATCAATTTGCATATGTACCGGTATGACATAAAGAGTAATCCTTTTACTAAGTTTCAATAAAATCGCTACAGTCATCTCTGAGATATCTGCATGAACGGCCGGACACATGCACAGATAATGGTATGACCAAACCTGTAAGTCCCCCAGACGGTGTCCAATGGGACTAAAAACTGCACCAAGAAGTCTTAACTTTGTCCGTCTGCGTGCTGTCCTGCATACAACTAGAGATGTAATACCCAGTGTTTCTGCCAGTTTTTAGCTAGAATGGGGACACATGATAGGTTTCAATGGGTGACAAGTTACATATTTGAGGGACATGTAAAGTATTACAATAAAATAACACAGTACAGTGTCATTGTGTGTCATCATGACCTGGTACTATATTTGGTGTTAAAAAGGCAAGTCAGGTGAGTGCATTAAAGGTAAGTATATGATAGGCCACTGGTGTTGTGTCAAATTGTGCTAACATGAAACTTTCAGTTAGTTTACAGCTACTACATGTATGTGGTATGCGCATAAACTGCAGGGCTCCCCTAGGTCACAAAATGATTAGCCAACTCACTAGTCAAATCAAAAATCTTGTAGCCACTTTGAACAACTTTCAGGCAGTTTACGATCTCAAGTGCTGCAACAGCTTTCTGGGCATTCAGGAGTTCCCAATTTTACAAATCAATGTTTTGTATGTTGTTCGTGATAAGTTTTATATTACAGAAACATTTGTTCAGTTTTTATTAAATTTATTATCTATGTTTTAATGACATTAAAGGGATTGAAATATTTTATCAATTCTGGTGGTAAACTTTTACCACCAGAAGTAAACTTAGGTGGCAATGCTAGAAGTCTGGTAGCAATGTGAAGTGTACCTGTATATTACAACAGACACAGAATTCTTCTGCATCATTCATTCAGTGTTCACAGTATGACAACTTATCATATATGTAAGCTACAAGCTCCTCATGTGGCAAATTTATGCAGTCTTAAAGTCATGAAAAAAATCTTTTGAGCAACACAAATAAAAATTTTTAATGCAGAAGAAAGCATTTGGTAGCATAGTGGCAGTGTAGATACAAGAAGTATTGTGGCGTTCTAGTTGTGATCAAGCAGGTTCAATAGCATCTTAAGCATAAGTATTTTCTTGAGACAAAAAGGGTTGTGCCAAATCCAAATCCTGTAAAACAAGACACAATGATATATGTTCATTTAATTTCCCGATGTTTTTAAAATTATTGTTGCAGTGTTCTGCCAAGCTTTTGCATCAGTGGGGTCTGAGGGCCCATGGAAGCTCAAAAAGTGGGTCGCTGTTGAAAAAAGGGGGTCACTCACAAGACAATTACACACTTTTACTAGCCATACCCGTGTTGTTGTTTCGAAGTTCGAACTCGCAGATTCCATGAGTGCTGCGGTTTTATGGTCCTACCTACAGTCTACATGGCGAGTCAAGTGTACTCGTTCGGAAATTTATGTTGTCTCATGGTCATCGTATTTCGTTTATTATTATGCTTTATGCATACTTTGCAAGTCATTTGGTTGTTTTCGGCATCGTAGTGGAGCGAGCTTAAATCACGTAACCATTTTCCATGAAGACGTCGAACATGCCTCAATGAAGGCTGAGTTTCCGATGCATGGCTATGGAAGCAACACGTCTCATGTTCTCACGGGCACTCGAGTAGCATGCACGCATGAGCAGCATGGAATGTCTACTTCCGTGTTTGGCCTTTCGCGTATAGCACGTAAATAAGGCCAAAAAAAAAAAATAGTTTGTTTCTCATCCTAGGCATCTTGCAAAAATGATGCGGTGACGCGGGGTTTTTTTTGCTGGTACTTTTTTTTTTATTCAACCATCAACAACAACGCGCTTACAACATGAGAACATAGGAATGCATGTAGAGATAAATGCACAGCAAATTTTTAGCATATCAACAGTGCTGCTTTTTGATTATTAGTGCAGAATGCAGTTTTGATAGCTTTCAATGACATAGTGTACAGTTCTGAATGGAATGTTACAGCACTGTGTGATGTTCAATGTTCTGTCTAGTTCAGTTTTGTATATCATAAAATATTTGTGTTGCTTTGGTATGATCTGAACGGTTTAATTTGTTCTTAGTTTTGTTTGTTTTTTTTTTCATTTTTTTTCGTTCCCTCTTGAGATGCAAAAAAAAAGGTTGGCGCGGCGGGTCTACATTGACGCGCGCGGGGATGAGAAACAAACTATTTATTTTTTTTGGCCTAAGTGTATTTTTTTTTACCGAAAGTTTATTGGGACTGATGGCGCGCTGCGCCTTGCGGACCCGATGATTGATTTTTTTGGGGTCTTCAATTTTATTTTTGCGGCAATGGCGCGGCCTCGGCAGAACACTGTTGTTGTTTTAACCCTTTCACCACCTTGGATTGGCCCAATCCCATTGTTATCAATGGTGGGTAGTGGACCTGTTTACAGGTAATTAGGGGTGAACAGGTTAATGATTATGATAACTCTTAGCCCAGAAATATTTTCATTTGATATTTTTATATCATCAAGAACTGTTTGATGATGTTCCCTATTTACATCATTAAACTGTTGGAAGCTGCAAAAACATTACACTCTTTTTCATCTATCATCGAACGCGCAACTTCATGTGAATGTTGATACATCTCATGAATTCATCAGTGTGTTTCCTTTGAAACTTCATGAGTTGATAAGGAACTCCCTAGGAAGATTTCAGACGCCGCCGCGCCGCACTGGTGACAAGTTTACAAGTTTATGTAAACACTGTACGCAAACGACTGACGTGAACGTCATATTCCTAGCTACGTGAATACGTACCTTTACATTAGCGATTCGTGTGAATTGTTCAAAAACAATGGGCGAAATTTTAGCCCGGTAAAATGTATGCGTGAATTTCATTTCATTACGACAACTAAAATGCAAATAACAGATCGCGGTTACAAAATATAAATTATTTACTATAACCCAAACGGGATTCGAACACCCACACACTCATGGCAACATCGCCTAGCTGATAGGCCTCACACAAAACCAGTCGGCCACTGCTTCCAACCCTAGTAGTTTTGGCGGCAAAGTTGAGGGTTGCTGCAACATTGTACAACTGCCGCGCACAGTATAGTACACACTTCCAAAATGCAACGTGGTTTTCCGACACCATTTCTGACGCGAAGACGCATCTGAGAACTTCACTTGAAAGGCGTTTCAGCTAGGCGATGTTGCCCTGAGTGTGTGGGGGTTCGAATCCCGTTTGGGTTATAGTAAAAAATTTATATTCTTATGGTGAAATTGCATCGACGACCGGAGTGTCTAAATCAACAGCGCACAGTATCTGCTGCAAATACGAGAGAACAGGCTCCCTCAGTGATAGACCAGCGCTGCAGCGCGAGAACGTAATAAAAGTTGTCGACAACGTTCTCCAACATATCGAGTTCTGCAAAAGGCGTCAACCAAGTATTTACTTTCACGAAATCAGAAGGTAACTTCTTGATGATAACGGTACGGCCGAAAACGTACCATCGCTGGCGACAATCCACCGAGCGATAACCGAATACCTGAACATGAGTCGAAAGAAAATATCAAGTCTTGCTGCCGAATCGATGACTCCAGCTATCGGACAATATACACTGGATTTCACAGGGAAAGACACTAAGGGTTGTCCGATTGCCCGGGGCAAGTGAAAGTCGCGTTCGGGCAAGTGAACCTCCGTTGCCCGACGGGACAAGTGAAAAAAAATAATACCTAGAAATCGAATTCACGAGAGCGATTTTCTGGTGAGGGAACACGGACTTAAACAACAAAAAAATTTCATATTA
>LD345638.1:419257-429838 GCA_001465055.1 Ptychodera flava
GGCCCGTCACAATAAATTGACTTTATGTAATAGCCCATGACCCTCTTAACGGGCAGATGCCTTTGGTGGCCCACTCCAATTAGGTTTACCTCATGCAATGGCCATGATCGACCCTCTTTACCGGCGAGACACCTTTGGTGGCCCACTAGAATAAAGTTGACTTTACGTAATGGCCCATGATCCTCTTAACCGGAGGGCTGCCTTTGGTGAACCACTCCAATAAAGTTTATTTTATACAATGTCCATGGACATATAACTTAAAGTTGTCTATGGAAATGAAGTTAAAAATTGCCTTACAGTTGTCCTAATTAACGGATGTTTGCATGGATGTAGCTGAGATGTTTGTGCACTGGCATCTCTGCTACACGAATAAAGTGCGCTGCGTACCGGAGTTCAAATCCAAACCGAGCGGGAAAATTTGACATATGAGTTTTGGTTATTTTCGAGCCGTGGGGGGGGGGGGGGCCATCTAATTTTTTCATCTAACAAAGGGGGGTCATCTTTATTTCACGTAAAATGCAGGGGGGTCTATATTTTTTTGAACACTGGCGACAAGATTTTGTCGGCCCCCCAGGCCGTAAAAACTGAACGGTCCCTAAGCAAGCGTAAATTACCAATCTGTGGACGCTGTTACCAGATTATCACTGGATTAACTTCGACAAAGTAAACAACGAACAGAAGCTATACCTTGCTGGTGCGTTCGTTGTTGACTTTCAAAGTTAATACTGCGATGAGCGTCCACAGATTAGTAATCTACCCTTGCTTGCTTTGGCATTAGGCAATCATCAAACGCATCAGATAATAGACCCAACACAGTGAAAAAACTTCGCGTAAGACTATCAAAGGACAAATACGTGATATGGCGAAGGAGAAAAAGAAATTGTTACAAAACCAGTGCTAACATAAGACCAGGACACCAAAGGTTGGCTGTATTCTTTATTGGCAATACATATCATAGTCAAACCATGGTCAAACGTATTAAAATAAAATAAACCATAGCAAGGAGGACCCTGTGCTGAGCCCAAGACACCCTGCCCCTGCCCCTTAGGATGTTCATTTTGTGCAGACCCCCTAGCGTGCCCTATGATTTAATATGGGGAATGTGGATACGATACGACTTGATTATTTAATAAAAGAATCACGGTACAGGATATAATGTAGGCCTAGGCCTACATGTTAAATATAGCGGCTATAGCTATATAGTGGATATATAGCTGTCTGGCTCGAGCCCGGCGAACGCACTGCGCATAATAATATTTAATGTGTAGAATGTCTAGGCCCTATATGACTTGATTATTCAATAAAGAATAACGGTACGTGATATTACTGTACATGTCGGCTGGCTTAACCGAGTGGCTGTAGCCGGGCTTGGGCCTGATGAACACGTGTAGTCCACTGTTGCACAGAAGACAACGCGTGTTCATCGGGCCCAAGCCCGGCCAGCTACAACCACTCGGTTAAGTTAGCCGACATGTACAGTAATATCACATAACGTTATTCTTTATTGAATAATCAAGTCATTTAGACATATACGCATTAAATACAATATTATCCCAGCAATGTGACAAGCGCCTGTGGCCGTGACGAGATTAATATTAATATCCGGTTTCCCGCCTCCGAATCATAGTCCAGGAGGCAACGTACCCACTATCCCGCAATCTCGTAGGGCTACACATGCAAAAAGGATCAATCGATGAACCGATGCTAGCTCGTGCTCCAAATCTGTGGGCAAATAATCAAAGCAGAATGCACAGGCTGTTTCTTTATGATAGCGAGATCATGTTGGCGTGAACGCGTTGGCCTAAATCTGCTGTCGAGAAAAGCCAAGTGATGAGACATGGGACACCCCACAGGGAAAGTAAGAATAAACAAACAAACAAACAAACAAACAAAAAGAACTAAACCAAAAAATTGAACCAAACATACAAATAAATATAGCCAAACAAATAAAACAATTAAAACCCCAACCAATACAAACAAACCTTAGAAATAAAAAATAAATAAATGACGAACAAGTCAACACAACCACAAATAAACAAACAAATAAATAATAATGGAAAAATACTAAAAAATAAATATAAAATAAAAAACAATAAATTTAAGAAGAATTGAAATAATTGACATGCAACATATTCAAAATGAGATGTCAGTACTACCCACACTTATAGACCTACCAAGTACAGTGCACGGGTAGTGATACTGGCGTCGCATTTTGAATATGTTGCATGTCTTGTTCGGTAAATATTTCAATTTTTATTCAATTTATTGTTTCTGTTATATCTATCTATTTATCCAGTTATTCATTTATCTATTAAATTTATTTATTATTCATATCAACAAACAAAGAGCTGAGTTCGATCCCTGTGGACAGTCTTGCTAGCTCGTATTCTGATGGAAAAGTATTGGACTCAGCAATATTTAAGCAACACCCAGCGATGGTATATCCACAGGGGACTCGTACTTGTTGTTTATTTGTGTCTGTTTCTTTGTGTGTATGTGTTTGTGTTTGTTTATTTGTCATTTTTAATAAAATAACAGCGAAAAGCTGTTTTGTTAATATTTGTCAATAAAGAGCAGTTTATTTATTTATTTGTTTGTTTATATATTTGTTTATTTGTTTGTTTGTTTGTTGATACGTATTTCCGATGGTTAGGGTTAGGCTTAGGCTTAAGTTAGGGTTAGGGTTAGGCTTAAGTTAGGGTTAGGGTTAGGGTTAGACTTATTCACTCCCTCTATATATTGAGACATATAGAGGGAGTGCAGTCTTTCTTAATGTTTACGGAAGTTGTCAGTCATCCAGTGAGTAATAATATAGTAGAAATAGATAACTCTTGATCACTGGATTTCCATTAATACCGAGTTGCGATATTTTAATGGATCACACAATTTGCATCCAGATGATTATTTGGCGTCATGAATATGAAGCATCTTGGAATTAAAGGATGTGAAAGATCGTCACTTAATATAAGTATAGTGGTCAACATGTATAATTCCTACTATATTTTTATTATTACAAGTTTCCAGGGCAACAGATGTATCGGCGGATCAGCCTAACATTCAAAACGAGAACATTACAAGCATCGAAAATGTTCAAGAACAGGTCATTGGGTTAATTACAGGCCTACACAAAAGAATAGAAGAGCTGCAACCCAGAGCAGGTACGTAACACTCTCATCTAAATCAGAAATTTTGAGTTTAACCCTTTTACCAAGTCACGCATGGTTAAAATTCTCTGCTTTCAAGTAAAGTCAGTCAGGTCAGACCTACATGTTCCCTAAGCTTGAAGGACATGATTTATGATGTTACATCAGATTCTCTGTACTACTAAACTTTCTTCTGTTCGATAGTTAAGAAACTAACAAGCAAACTTGCTTTCACTCTCTCATTGCACGACAGCATCTTACATTCCCAATGTTACCATTATCGTGACAATTATTTTCTTGTTGATCATAATTTTGGACAATATAACATTAATACTTGTGTTTGTAGAACTAATATAGTTCATGTTGTATATCACTGATGTAAACCTAACTACCAACAGACAAGAAATTTCTCTGTGGTTAACAACTCTTTTGTGTTGTTCTCACTTTGTTATTCTGTTAGAGCATTGTTATATGCAAGTCTCCAAAATCATGTACCATACTGTCTTCAACGACCATTTGAAGGCTAATTTTGACCTTTAGATATTTCCAGCTTGATGAAATACTTTCACTGCTGCCATATTCAATAATTCTCGTGGGATTCTTTCTAGTAGACTGCTTCAGTGATACACAATTATATGTCCCGCTAATAGAGGCAATCATATTTTTGAAGCGCATTCCCCTTTTACGATCTCCACAAGAAGTTGTCTAAGAGAGAAAACCAATGCACAACTGAGCGCAGTTTTAAAAAACAAGTATTTTAATATATGTCTTTTCTAACTAGGTAATCTGGAATCTTGTGATTCGCTATTTTGAAACAATGCCGAAAAACAAGAGGAAGTGCCCAAAATGCAGAAAGGTAAAGATATCATTAAAACGTTTCTTCACTTTTTATCTTGTAAGATAAGTCAGACGGTTTTCTCTTCTGCGTACAAATGCTACATTTGTGACGTATTGCATCTTATTTTGTAATATCTATGTGGCAAAATAATGTGTTTTTATTTAAGTGACGGAAGAGCGGTTTATTTCGCTAAAAAGTGGTGAATTTGGTGAAAAGCGTCCCGCGTGTCAATAGTAAATTTGTGTCTATTGAGAGGCGCCTGTCAATAGTCTCATTCTGTATATTGACAAACGCCTGTCAATAGACACTCCGAAAAACAAATCCATGATGGCCTTTTTAAAATCTTGTGAACGGATGGGTCTTTATGGTAGAAATTTGCTTTTTTTAGAGTATGTGAAAGAATTTCGAAGAACTGCTTATCAATTTCATCAGAAGTGAGACTTTCCTGGTGTTTCTGAGGCACGGCAGATAAAGGCAATTGACACGTTTCTGTTTGATATGACAAGCTATATTAAGTTTAACTCAATAAAAACGTTTCTTTTACGATCATAATTCCTTAGTATTTCTGCTTCTTAAGAAAATTATATTCTTTGTGTTTGCAATATTTAGAACTATTTTAGCCCTGTTATCGACATGGTTCCTATAAAGTTGCATAAAGTTCCGTTTGCAATACCTTAGGGATGGATGAAGTGAATGCGCCCGAATTTTGTACACCTTGGGAGTAATAAAACTGAAAACATGTGCATAATTTGTTTAAATATGTGGGAACACCATGGTTTATCTACTGAATGTAGCTAAACGAGCCTACATGCATCTCAGTTGTTACCATGTCTTTTGATCAATGAAGGCGAGTACCAAATCAATGATAATTAATAAGCTTTACCTTATCAATTCTTTTCCCCGTGACCCTTAAATTGGAAAGGTTTTAAGAAATGCCACCACTAACTTATTTATCTTATTTTGACAAATATGTTTCTTTGATATTGTCAATATAGAAATAACTTTTGACGCCTACTTTACATTACTTAAGATGTACATCTGTTATTAAGTCAATGTTGTCAGAAGGAAATTAGGCCTACATAAAATTAAACCCAACCTTTGTGAATATCGCAATTTTTCATTTCTTTTAAATTCAGATGTGCTGGATACTATAATAGTTGGTATCGCTTTCGTATTTGCCATTGTCCTTATGGTTGTCTGTACATGTAAGTATAATCCTCTGATATGTAAATTCCCTGAATGATGATCACAAAATGTTGTTTTAATTTGTTTAGGTAATGTATTCCAATAGATGCAACCTGTATATGATATTGAGAATTTACCAAGGAAGTGTTGACACTTGGGACATAAAGGTTACCATTAATTTTATGAATAAAGAAGTTAACAATTAACACGATAAAGTTAACTCTCCTATTGATATTTATATTGATATACAAACACTTGATAATTATTTCCTAAGTAATAAAATATACTGTTGATACGAAGCATTGATAAAACGTTCTTTCACTTTCCAGACTTTTTTGGCAACAATACAATCGTAAGTAATGATGCTTGACAGTGTCTATAACATTACAATATTCAAACATAGACCCTTGAGAAAAACAGGATTTTCTCGAGGGTCTATGATTCAAATACTGCGTTCAAGTGTTAGTGCCATGTATAGAGCCTCACGTTGTTTATACAAGTTCTGTGTAAACATTTCCCGTAAAATGCTCTTAATTTATTTTCATTTGTAACTCTGTGAGCTGATTCCCAAACATTTCTCCAACTAATAGTGTGTTATAACTCTTTTTGCAACACAAACATACTGGCGGACTGCATGATATCAGCTAACAACGTTTTATAATCATAGAAAACGGACAATGTTACACTTTATATTTTACAAAGTTTTTACAGGATTTTGTAAAATCTCCTTTTGTTAATTTTAAAAATCGGTTGTAAGTTTAATATTTACTCTATTTCATTCATAATGACCATATGCAAATGATATTATTCCATTAAGTAGTAGATATATCGCCTGCCATCATGTTGAATAAGAGATTTTACATTCACTTCACAACACAAACTATCTGTCTGTCTGTCGCTGTATATTCTGTCTTTATGTTTTCACTTCTGCTTAATTTCATTCTATGGATCATATGTATTTTAGCAAGGTGAGGGCTGTCTGAAAATATTTCACTTTATATACAGATGAATGAAGTGTTAGTAATTGCTTTTGTTGCATTTTTAACCAATTTTTGGCAATGTGAACGTTTTGTTAAATTGAATAATTTACACAACAAGAACGACACTGACTCAAGTACTAAATATGGCAGGGACTATTACTAATAATGCAGTGCTTCCCAATATACAGGATGTAATTTGAGTAGCTATATTAACACCACCCAATAATTTGTCTGCTTGTCTAAATGCTGAACAATTACATATAAGATGCTCTATCTGTTCTTTCAATTTTATTGCCAACCTAACATTATAGGATTATAAACTGTTTAGCTAAAGGACGTACTGTTTTATTATTACCCATACAATGTGGGAAGTATTTAATATCTAAAATTAATTTATGTTTGAGTTGTCGCACTAATATCTACCTTTTGTCAGTTGTTATTAGATATGATGACGCTCATCTGTTCAGTACCATCACCCATAAAATTAACATGAAAGTCACTCACAAGAAGGGTCTATATTGACAATAATACCGACCTATCGGCTTTCACATTATGCTGATAGTGTCAATCAGTATGTCATCTTCACATCAAAGTATTTATTTTGATGCAATCAATAGCAATGGTAAATGTACTTGGCTTGTGTGCATCTGTCATTTGCTGACTGGCTGTTTCCATTTTAAGCTTGACAACCTCTGTACGAAAACCCAATAATTCAGATAAATTCACATTAATGAGTTGCCTGTATTATAGTATAATACACGTGAATTCACATGAATCCACATGAATGCACGCTTGCTGAGTACAAAAAGTGGATTCTTGACTGTATTCATCTGTATATGCACTCTTCAGCTAAAATAAGGCAATAATCCATGTTAATACAATAAGTATTATAGGGTATTTATGCAGTATGTACAATCAACCTTCAAGCAAGATCACTTACCCAGTGTTCAAGAACACATCGATGATAGTATTTTATAAACAATAACCACCATACTACTCACCGGAATTCACCTTACTTGAAAGTATTATCTGCTTTCAATTGCTTTGTTCAGGTGAGATTTTCAAATGAAGCGTAATTTCAATTAACTTTGCATAGGATTATCTCGGCGCAGATGTTGTCTTACATCTTACATATTTTGAATTCACTTTTATTACTTTCTTTAAAAGGATAGTTTGGGATATGAGGGGACAAGCAGAGCCAACTACGATATTTAGTACCTCAAGAAGGTTGCAAGGAGATTAAATAGGTCACAAAATAGTGCCTTTCACCTTTAATCGATGTTTACGGCTATACCAATCCATGGGATTTTACCGGGATATACCCACCAATTAGCGTGAGCAGAATAAAAGACAAAATTATCTAATGAGGGTGGGGGTTCGCAAACTGTTAGTCCTGACCCGTAAAATATTTTATCCGAAATGCAACTGGGTAGTTCTGCGTAGCTTTCATTATTTAAAAAAAATCAAAAAAGGAGAGAAATATGTTATGGTGCACGTGTGTCTGGCCAATGCGATCTCACTCTAAGTTTGACTTAGACATAAAAGAGATTGTTTAGGTCCTATTGGCATAGCCATTTCGTGTCTGATTACGGTATCATAATCGAAAGATTTATTATATGCATCTGGAATCATATTCCTTTGTTGCAAAATATTTGGCATCTTTTTGGCGAAATATGCCTGAACATGTTTTCCTTTCAAACAAAAATCGTCGGAAAATATCTTTTGACATCCAAACATGACCGTCCATGTTAAATCTAAGTCAACGGTTGCAATCAAACAGCTAAGAAATAATGGTTATTAGTCCCCACGGACACCGTCCGGGGGACTTATAGGTTTGGTCATGTCCGTGCGTCCGTGCGTCCGTCCGTTCACGCAGATATCTCAGAGATGCCCTGAGTGATTTCATTCAAACTTGGTACAAGGATTACTTCATATGTCATACAGATGCACGTCAATTTGTTTTCTGATACGATCCAATATGGCCGCCAGGCGGCCATTTTATTACTATTTTTTCATGTACAGAGCCATAACTCAGGTATATCTCAATATATTTTATTCAAACTTGGTACAAGGACATTGACCTATGTCATATATATGCATGTCGATTTGTTTTGTGATACAATCCAATATGGCCGCCAGGAGGCCATTTTATTACGATTTTTTCATGTACAGCGCCATAACTCAGACATGTTTGAACTAATTTTTTTCAAAGTTGGTACAAGGACATTGACCTATATCATACATATGCACATTGATTTGTTTTGTGATACGATCCAATATGGCCGCCGTGTGACCATTTTCTACGATTTTCCATGTCCTGAACCATAACTCAGACATGTATCAAGCAAATTTATTCAAAGTTGGTACAAGGACATTGACTTATAGTATACATATGTACGTCGATTTCTTTCTCGATATGGTCCGATATGGCCACATGATGGCAATTTTGTTATGGTTTTTTTCATGTCGGAGCCATAACTCTGGCAAGTCTCAACTGATTTTATTCAAAGTTTGTACCTGGACATTGACTTATATCATACATATACGTGTTGATTTTTTAAATAGTAAGATCAAATACTGCTGCGTGGCGGCGATTTTGTAACGATTTTCTCTTGTACTGAGCCATAACTCAGATATATTTGCACCATTATCATTCACAGTTGGTACAAGGACATTGACCTATTTCATATTTGCTCGTCAATTTGTTTCACGTCATGTAGCAGTATCATGTCAATTGTTGAAGTTTCATATTTAGGCTGATATGTCAAGAAATACTACATCAAATTTCATGAAACTTTGTACAGATGTTAAGCTCACATTGCTTTAACAGTGAAAAATACATTTATCAGTGTCATTTTAATTAATTTGTAATTGCATATGTAATGAACTTTCCTAATTAGAGTGATATATCCACAAATACGACGTCAAATTTGATGAAACTTGATACAGATGTTGATCTCATAGTGTTGTAAATACTGCATTAAACTTTATGAAATATGGTACCGGTGATAATCTTTTAGTGTTAGGATAGTATGAAAAATTGTTTTGCAACATCCTGTCTACGAATTCCTAGTTGACTCATTTTCTGAACTTTAGGATGGTAGCCTACATTGGTTTTGTTTTCATCACCATGGAACTCATTCTTGGCCATTGAGTACCATCTGTATCAAAGTATTTTTATCACAGACCTAATGAAGAGGACTCTATCCTCTCTGAGGACCTGTAATAAAAGTATCCATTAACAAGTGGGTACTGTGTCATCAACGATGACTTGTTTTGTATGCGACATACAAAGCGGAGATGACATCGCAGAAAATTACTGCCACCCTCTCCGGTATTCTCCAAAACATATGTACAATAATCAATATGTTTGTCCAGGCGTCTAAGACTGAAGAGGTTGTTATCCCAGACTATAAAGAAGCTTAAAATCTACAAAAGATGGCAGCGGTAACAGAGATGGCGGCAATTTAACTAAAAAATCTCCAAGAGGGCGTTTTGTAAGTATCAGCTGAGCTAGGCAAATCTAAGTGTTTAAATACTTCCTTCAAACTTCATGAGTTCCCCTGTCCATACTGTTCTTTCCAGGAATATAGCTCAGTTCAAGTACACCTCATTCCAAATGATAGTCTCCGATGCACTGGCACTCTTTCACTATTTCCGAATTATTGGGATGAGGTTTCCTAATTATTGTAGGAAATTAAACAAATAATTATCAAAATACTACAATTATTGCAAAATCAAGGTGGCTTATATCACTTTCGAGACATGGAATTTTACCAAAATATCCCCGCCAAAAAGGATTGCAAAGTATCAGTTTGACATACTTTATCTGATAAGATTGGGGTTCGCGAACTATTAATCCTGACCTGCACAAGGTTCTAACAGCACATTTTGCGAAACTTTCGTCACTTTACGCATTCAAATGATTATTTCGGTAAAAATCGGTCGCATTTGTTTCAGTTCAATGCAATTTCATTTTCAGCTGGAGGAAGACCGAAAAAGAGATTGTTTTAGGCTTATTTGCAAAACAATTTCAAGCCAGATTTCTGACGATCGGCGGACAATGCGTTTTATGCCCTGTCGCAGAACACCTGACACTCTTTTTGTGAAAAAATATGCCTGTACATGTTTTCCTTTTCAACAATTGCAAGAAACACGCTCGTGTTGGAAAAATTACTTTTGACGTCCAAACATGACCGACTATGTCAAATCTGAGTCCAAATTTGCTATCAAACAGCTACAAAATGATGGTTATTGTCTGCAAAAGACCAAACTGAATTAAAGCTGCAAGCAGCGTTGGCGGGGCCCAAGCGATTAACATGGTTTCTAGTTCGTGCAGTGATTTTATTATTAATTTTGCAAAATTTCAACTTGAAAACAGTCAAGTCCTTGTAAAGAAGAATTTTGAACATCATCTCATATTTACTGTCTGTTT
>LD345639.1:0-16048 GCA_001465055.1 Ptychodera flava
ACTTCAACAAATCGCTGTTTCTGTGCAAAAAGTAATGATAAATGCTTTTATGACATACATAGAAATCTGTATGATGCAGATTACATTTTGGGTGGACTATTCCTTTAAGTATTTTTTAATGGTGCCACAGCCCTTATGGGGAAACATGTCTTAAGCTGTCAGAGTTTATGCAGTAAAAGTCTACAAGTGACTGAGTCAAAGGCTTCATTGTTGTTGATCTCAATGTTAGTGTCATTCATCGTATACAACAAGGATTTCGTTGGTCCGTTGAAGCATTTGCTTTTCCTATGGCAAGCATCGGACCAATAGAAATGTCCTTATTTCAAATAGTGTTTAATATCGCATACGCCACCTGCACATGCAACTGCCCGAAAACTTGTGACAAGCCTTTCATGAAATAATATAAAGGCATTTAATGTGGTAGGTTACTTACCCTCTTACTCCCTTGAGTCCTTTTAAATTTTAAGTCGCGTTAAGTCGCGTTAATCATGCTAATGCACTAATCATATGAATCAAAGCATTGTGGAGAGATCAGACATATTTCTATCACTTTAAATTGGAACAATTCTTAAAGGCAAGATTAGAATCTGATGAGTAAGGCGTCCACAGTATGTTAAATTCAACACATTATTATACATCTACCATCAAGAACAATTGCATTTTGCGTGCTCTGAAGAGTCGTACGGAACGCCCGTTCCGTGACACATACGGTTTCAAGGCGCCCCATCCTATGCGGCTGTATCTGGGCGTTCACTGTTGAACGGTTTCAAGGGACCCATAGGACGAGCGCCAGAATATGTACGTTGTATTTCATCTCCGGGCTTTATATACCAACACAAACACAACAATATTACAGTGTGTGGCACCACTGCCAGCCAGGTCGACTTTATTCACAGTCATTATGTTCGCGCGCGCTCTATACGTACGTATGTGTAGTGGACACTTTATACTAGAACTTGTATAAGCGTGCCCGACATAGCTTTACTTGCGTGATACGAAAACGGTCACTACTCTGACAGTTTGATACCCCACTTCAGAATGTGAGATGTATAATAATAAGGTTATCACGAAAATACGCCAACCGCTTCGAGGCGGGCAATACGCTGCGCCAATATCCTCGTGCATCCTTTGCGGTATTTTCGTAATAACCTCAAAACATTATTCTCACTGACATCTTCAGTCGATGTTCACAGCGAGACACATCACTATTTATTTTCCTCAGGTGGTATACTCACATATTTGCTTTGACCATTAGTGAGCCTAGAGCGATACATTCATATCTGCTGTCACTTGTTGCCCTGTTTTGTGAGATAATCGATAGATTGAGACGTTCACTTCTTGAAAGTTTGTTCTGTCAATTTTTGCGCCTATTGCTAAATCACCCGATCTTCTGAACTGGACAGGCTTCTTCAATAAATTAATTAGCTTGTCTAGAACAGTATCACTTCAATTTTCTCGATGTTGAGACTTTTTTGCTCGATACTTGTGAAAGAAAAGGTATTTAGCAACATTCATCCAGCTTTATCGTTCCTGTGAAGGAAGTTATACGCTGCTTTTGGTCATTCGTACTTGTTCACAACAGCTTGCTGTACTGCTTACCATGATTTCTTAACAAGTCACTTCAGACTGGTGTTGTCCGTCTTTGTTCAAAAGAGGTAACGTTGTCCCGGTTTATAAATATGGCCTTCCTAGTGGGGCCTGTAAGTACCAGCCAATCTCACTTCTCGCTATTTTTAGTAAAGGTTTTTGAAAAAACTGTCTTTCCCCACATTTATAATGACGTGCAGAATGCACTGACCGATAATCAGCACGGATTTGTTAGGGCACGCCCACTGTTATCAACCGTACACAGATTATTTGGCCACTTAGACGGAAAATTTGTGAAGTTTGGGGCTGCGAGAAGGTATATATCGCCAATGAAATGATGCTGCCTTAGCGGAATCGACAGCATCCGGGATCTTATAGGGCCGTTTGCGAAATTTGAATGTAGCCGCCAAGCGGGGCCGAGGGCGGAGCCATGATTTAACGTTATTAGATATGCTGACATAATTGATCGTACGGCCAATGAACGCTCGTGACTTTTGATTAGACCTCTCATCAGTTGACCCGAATGTACATGAGTCTGATCAACATCAAAACGTGGAATGAATTTCATTTCTCTAGTTGGACGATGTATTTTTCGAACTTTATAGCAGTTGTAAGGTTGCTCCAGAGCAGCTTACTGGGTATGCGATCAATGGAGGTGGTAGCTTCAGCGAAACGGGGACAGCATGAACTGAAAAAACACCGCAGCAGGCAGCTCAATATAGATTGCTGCGATCGTGTTTGCCAGCATTATATACACCTTATCCATATTATTTGATGACACCGTCATCACGTACGTCCATTACAAACGTCCACCTCCAGATGAACTTCCCACGACAGTGAGCACACCGTCATCGACTGTGACCGACTCCTCTGCCCCTCCTCCGCCAAACACATCAGCGACTAATCCGTAGCAATTAAATGTTTCCACTAGCTGTGATATTTGACCGTGGCGGTGACCTTTGATTTGAACGCGTTCGCCGCAGCGATATCACAGCTAGGTTTCCACGGTATCCACCTATTCCGGAAGAACCTTCGCCATGTGCACACCGTACCAACAAATACCTTGAATAGCAAGGAACACGACTAACACTTCCAGGCTTACAAACGTGCTGACATTTTCCTGCCCGTTCTCGTTTCAAAATTTTAGTGTTTTTTCCATAGACCCTGCTGCATCCGTGTGTAGCGTCAATTGTTTTTCCCGAAGACAGAAAGTCCTCGCTTCAGTTTCTGAGTGTGATAAAACTGCAGAGCTTCGGTTAGGATTTCCAAATCTGCGTAAGGCTGTTCGCAAATTGTTTTTCTATTTGCGTAAAATGTACCAAAAATGCGTACAACATGACTACATGTAAATACCTATATATAACAGCTGTCTACGCGATATCGAAAACCGGTTCAAAAGTCAATGAATAAAGTGTTCAATAAACAACATCAGTGACAATGTTTTTTCTTTGATATTAGTTTCACAATTTGTTCTGTTCTATTTTCTGTCGACGATTTTCATTTCTTACTAATTATTTAGACTACAACTTCCCACTATTGCCTTCGCCGCTTGACCTATCATCGCTGCTCTGAAGTCAAATTCACTTAGTCTCTTTATCACCATCAGATCATTTAGATCAGGCATAGTCACTTAGACAGCTACGTTTCGATTTTGTAATCCTGTTTTGGGTACTGAACCCACGCGCTCACACGGGACAGATGAGACTGGAATCACGGCTGCAATTATTGCCACTTTTGCAATAATCTGGAATAAGTTTGCGGACCGGCATAAAACTATTATTTTTAAGTTTGCGTAGCATTAACTTAAACTTGATATTCGACTAAGAGATCTTCAGGGTTTACAAGTATGCATTGGGCGCAGCGGAAAAAAAAAACATTTTTTTTGCAATAACGACGAACTCTATTGAACTTGTTACATTTTTATTGGTACAGACTTGAAGGAAAACGTGATTGACAGGATGTAGGACAAAATATTGCTAAATTATGAACATTTTTATCAGCAAACAATTTATTTTTAGTCCTGGATAAACTTCACATTGAAGGGAAACTACGTGTGCTCATGTCTTTGTTACAGAGACTGCGCTTTTTAATGCGTATCGGGTTACGCAGACGTCATTTTACTTTGCGTACTTCAAAGTAATAACATGCTTGAAATACGCAGGATTTTTCGTTAACGGAAGCTCTGTAATAAAACTATTGATAATATTATTAAAATTTTACTTTTTCTCAGTATTTTTTGCAAGACATGGATATATTTGTCTAACATATTCATAAAAAAGTAACAGGTCCTCGTAACGCCAGCACGCGTACGCCTTTTCAATAAAAAAGATATCGATTTCAAGGTACATTGTCTGTGCTTTGTCTGTAAAACATGTCCGTGACTGTGTTTTTAATATTTTGTTGGGCAGCAAAATAGACGACAGTCAACGCTGCCTGTATTTTCATCGTAAATTTCTGAAAATCACAAGTTCAATTGGAAGGTGACTGCGTGTTTGTACGTACGTACGCTGTTTTGAGGTCTCCTCGCCAAGTCGCTGAACTTGACATATTTTCACAATGTCAACCGGGTATCTATCATAAACAAACGCATCTGCAACCCGTCATCCGTTTGTAATCACAAATACATAGCTTGGACCGTTGACTTGAGGCACCTCCATCCTTGGACAGACCATGAAGTAATCGTACAGTGTAAGTGTAACCTTCATGTGTAAAAAAGGTCACGAGCGTTCATTGGCCGTACGATCAATTATGTCAGCATATCTAATAACGTTAAATCATGGCTCCGCCCTCGGCCCCGCTTGGCGGCTACATTCAAATTTCGCAAACGGCCCTAAAAGATCCCGGATGCTGTCGATTCCGCTAAGGCAGCATCATTTCATTGGCGATATATACCTTCTCGCAGCCCCAAACTTAACAAATTTTCCGTCTAAGTGGCCAAAACTGGGTAGATTTGATGGCTGATTTATGGACTTGCCAACACCGGGAGAAATTTTGAGAATCAACATGCAGAAGTGAAGAAAACGGAGGTAATTCATGGGTATGTCAGTTTACTGTCGAGTGGAGCTGGCTACCTTCTCATTATATACACTGTGTAGTAACTCTCGCCGTAGACTGAACCTGGGCAATGGTAACTCTCGCCGTAGACTAAACCTTGGCAATGTTGTCACTTGCATATTTTGGCATAGATTGTGAAACTGTATGAGGGTTTCCAGAGGGTTGTTCACATAAGCACATTACAATGTGTAAAATATGACTTTATTAATCATAATCATAATTTATTCATAATCATAATTATCAAAACAATGGAGTTTCCAGATGGCATCTACACAAACTAAACGACACTGTTTGTAAAAAAGTTTTAATATTCTGTAACATTCATATTAATAATTTATTAATATTCATAATTATTTTTATGATTATAATAGGAAAAAATCATCACAAATTATGCCTACTGGACCTGTGGTAAGAATGTCAAGTCTTCATGTCCAAATAAATGCATTTGGCACCTCATCATGTCATGTCGTAATTACGAATGTCAAGTCTTCATGTCCTAATAATCGCATTTTGCATCTCATCATGGCATGTCGTAATTACGAATGTCAAATCTTCATGTCAAAATAATCGCATTTTGCATCTCATCATGTCAAGTCGTAATTGCGAAAGGCATGTCTTAATGTTAATTGGCATAGCTTAATTTTGGCAGGTATTCAACTTCATAAATTGAGTGTAGCGTGTGGCCCTTAATCGTCACTTCTCCTCATGAAATATTTCCATACTAATTTTGCATATACCCTCCCTACCGAATTTTTTACCAAATGTCAAGGTAATAACTCTCCAATCAATTATTTTCTTCTAATGTTATGATTTTCATTGTGTTATCACAATTGTTTCAATACTGATCATAAACAGTCAATTTGATTAATCTGCCAAAGTAATTTAACCTTTTTCTGTAAAACTGCCGTAGTTTTCTGCCTTAAGCTTCTAATTGCACAGATTTCAATTAGAAAGTCAGCAGCGTTTTACATGAAAGAAAATAACATATTTTACTGCACTGTAAACCAAAATCCAGTTCACTTTGGGTGATCTTACGTAAATTGTTCAAATCATGGTGAAATTTGCATATTGTATTTTGGGGGCATTTTTTGCTATTTTTGGTAAAAACATCTTCTTTGAAACCACATGTGTGTTTGCTTTGAAAGTTAGTCTGAAATTTACTTAGATCAAATTCAGTTCGATTTGGTCAAATTATAGTGAAATGTGCATATTTGTATATTTAAGGCAATGTTTGTTATTTTGTGTCCAAAAATATTTAAAAAATCTTTTCCTTCAAAACGACAGGTCAGAAAGCTTTGATATTTGGTACATAGGTCCCTATTGATAATTATTTCAGATTTCTTAAAATTGTTCAAAAATGAGGAAATTTTTATTTTAAAGGCAATCTTTATTATTTTTGGTCAGAACCGTTGTTTCACCAAAAACACTCGTCTGATAACTTTGATATTTGCTATAAAATTTTATAGGGATGAGCTAAATGTGATAAAGTTACGGTGAAATCTACCATTTAGTATTTGTGGGGCAATTTTTGCCATTTTTGGTCAACGAACGAGTTACTTAAAAAACACTTGTCTGATAGCTTTGAAATAAGGTATACAGTTTTGTACAGATGAATCAAATGTGATATAATGAAATAATGATGAACTCTGCAATATTGTATTTTGGAGCAATTTTTGCCATTTTTGGTCACAAATTTGTTTCGAAAAAGAACTGGTCTGACAGCTTCGAAATTTGGAATACCGGTTCCAAAGATAAACTAAATGTCATTTTAGGTAAAAAACTGTGTTTCTCAAAAAGTACATGTCTGATAGCGTTCAAATTTGGTATTCAGGTTGCTACAGATGAAGTAAATGTGATCTGTTGTTGAAATTAAGATGAAATCTGCAATTCAGTATTTTTTGGGGGTAATTTTGCCATCTTTGGTCAAACAATGTTTTTATCAAAAACTGTTCGTCTGATAGTTTTGATATTTCATATACAGGCACTAGGACGTGATTTAATTATATTGTATTGAAATTAGGATGAAATGAAATTTGCAATGTTGGACTTTGTGGTGTTTTTCGTCATTTTCGTTCAAACAATTTGATTCTCAAAAAACTACTCACTTGACAGCTTTGGTTGACTTGTTTTTAGGGATGATCTTAATATGATATGTTAAAATAATGACGAAATCTTCAATTGTTTATTTTTGTAGGTATTTTTGCAATTTTTTTTTGGTCTTGCCACTGAAATGAGCTATCAAAGATTTCCACCTTCGTCATCAAGACATGTGTCAAAAATAATAATTCTCTAAATAACACAACGAGCTTTATCTTCTACTGGGTGGCTTGTGAATATACTTATATGTTATTCTGTATCTTGTAAATGAAAAAGCTGTTTGTTTACGAGATCTGTATGCCACAACCTCTTGTGGACTCACCATTACGACTTCCGTGCAACACTTTATGGCATGTTAGCTGCTTTACCAAGACAAGTTAACCAACGCTTAGTGAGATGATTTTCAAAGTTTAATTTTTTTGTAGCACATAAGTTTTTTCTAGTGTCCAATTCATTCGAACAAGTATTCATTACATTTGAGCATGCATCTACTTCTAATACGGAGGTGAAATGTGCAACAAATCTGAAGTTTTGCAATTCGACATTGACTTGATCAATATCATATTTTGCATATTTTGCAAAAACAGGCAAACCTTTGCCCCAATTATTAAATCTTTACACCAGAACTGCGTTTAAGCACAACATAGAGATATTTCCATCCTAATTTTAAATACACTCTCCCTACCGACGTTTGTACCAAATGTCAAAGTAATAACTCTCCAATCAATCGAATTATTTCTGCGAATGTTATGATTTGTATTGTGTTATCTATCACCACTGTTCACATACTGATTATCAACAGTCAATTTGAAAGTCATTTTACATTCCACTGTAAAACCGCTGTAGTGTTTTGGTTTTTTTTTTGCCTTAAGCTTTTCATGACACAGATTTCAAACAGAAAGTCAGCAGCGTACCGGCGAAAGAGAACACCATATTTTACTGCACTCTAAGCCAAAATTTTAATGATTACAGTGTACATATGGCATCATCAATCGATATCTCGGCAATCAGGAAATGTACCCATACACGGAGTATTGCTTTTGATTCGTCGTTTAGAAGAACCAAGCCAATCGCTGGATCTTTAAGTAAAAGTGTCTCTCATTGTTATTGTGAAAGGTTTTTCTTGTTTGTGTGTGGCTGAGGTCGAAATCCTTTTATTGTTATGGTCGATCTAGATTAAAGTAAAGCCTTCTGATAAGTTGGGAGAATTACTTCCATAATCATGTTACGTGACTTAAAAGTACTTGTTTGTCTAGGGATGTTTGTCTACTCTGAAGCATGTGAAACATATGCTAACCTATTGTCTTGAGGTCAGCTCTTTTCATGTCTGGTCACCAACTTTCAAAAGAAGCCAAGCGGACTCTAAAAATACATTGGGATAAGAAGATGTCTATTCGACTATTTTTCTATTCAGTTTAACTAACACAATATGCAGGAAAACACCATGTAAAAACACCATGCACAACATTTCAAAATGTTCTTATAAAACTACACTACTAAGAACTTTAACATAAACAGTTCTGGCCGCTCAATTTTTGTATAACCGCATTATGTGGTAAACAAAGTACTCAAATTGCAAATCACTGGCATAAGTCCAAGTTGACGAAAAATAGCAGTGGCTTCTAAAATCAATGCAAGGATTTCATGAGTTAAACGGTATTCTTTTCAAGATCTCAAGATGATTCCTAAAATGTCTCACATAATTACTTTGATGAAGAGTTTCTATCAAACTACAGCCGACCTCTCAGCTTGCCATGTTTATTCATGACGCTGTTCGAAAGTACAGCCTTCTTAGAAGTTGGGAGAATTTTCCTTTGATCAAATGTGTTACTGTTATTGCAAAACACCAAACCCCTATACGTGTAGGAATTCTTAGCTTGGCTCAATGACAAGGAACCTTCGCCAATGGGGTTTCTAGGACATCATAAGCTGTAGCAAACTTGCAGATCTGCATTGAGCTATCACAGATAGGTTTCAGAGCCGTTATAGTTCAAAGCAGCTCAAATGAAGATCTACACAGAACTGTCATTGATCTGCACCAGATTCGAGAGTCTCCAAAAGACGAAATGCAGACTTGTGCAGCTCTTGGCTGATCATGATCGATCAACAGCCGGTATGCAGCTCACATCGTTTGAGGTAAAACTTGTTGACACTACGCTTACTTTTGGGCGACGGCTGCTCAAAATGGCTCTACAAAGCTCACTTGCAGCAAGAAATGAGCAGAGGTAACTTAGATGGGCTCATAAATTGCCTTGTGAAGGATATTTAGGTATTTAATGAGTCGTCCCAATTATTAAATGAAGTGTCTGTGCGATCTCGGCTAAGAAAATTGATCGTCGAGCACGTGTAAGGGAGCCGTCATTATTTACGGCCTGGGGAGGGCGGATGAATGTAAGGGGGTCACTCGAAATATTGAAAATTTCACAGGGTGTTGCTCAAAATGTGGAGAGGAAGAAGGGAGGGGGTACTCATTTTTTGTGCGAAATTAAACACCTCTTAGATTGCACCATTGCATACATCAATTTCTCAAAAGTTTCGAAGCCAGAGGGGGGTATGCCTCCTTTCGTCCTCTCCCTCCCGGGGGTTTTCCAACAGTTTTACTAGTAAAAGACAAATTAAAAATGCATCTCAGATTGCAAAATATAATTGGCTAATTCCAAATCGTTAAAGAGCAAACACTGTATTGGAACATAAAACCATGGATGAAAAAGAAATAGCAACGAAATGTATTTCTCGCGAGCTGTTTAGTGGAAATAATGCCATTTTACTCATAATTCCATTTTACTCATAATTTGTTTGTGATAATCTACTGTAGCTACGTTTTGTTACTGAGGATTTTACTAGAGCGTCTTATCGGCTACATGGACTGATGAGCAAAGTCTGGCAAACTTTCAAAATATAGTATCAAAGGTTCGTAATGTAGTACGTAGTCTGTCAACTCAACAAATCTCTCATAGCTCACACTGCATGAAAACCCGATAATTCAGATAAATTCACATTAATGAGTTGCCTGTATTATAGTATAATACACATGAATTCACATGAATCCACATGAATACAGGCTTGCTGAATACAAAAAACGGATTCTTGACTGTATTCATCTGTATATGCACTCTTCAACTTAAATACAGGCAATAATCCATGTAAATACAATAAGTATTATAGGGTTTTTATGCAGTGTCATTTCATTATGGCATACCAAATATAGCAAAACAGCTTCAAAAATTATTGAATAATTTATCATAATTTGAAGAAAAACGTTAAGGTCATCTCTAAGAACACGTTAATTTCGGATTTCGTCAAAATTTCAATATATCATATTGAGATACCCCAACAAATCTGTACACCAAATATCAAAGCTATCAGACGAGCAGCTGTTAATCAACAATTTTCTTTACCAAACATCGCAAACAATGCCATGAAAAAACAACATTTCAGAATTCATTATAATTTCAATATATCATATTAAGATAACAATATGAATCAAAGCTATCAGATGAGCAGTTTTTTAGGAATAATTTTTTCACCTCAAATGACAAAAATTGCCCACAAGTTACAATTGCAAGTTTCATCATAATTTCAATATATCACATTTGGTTGGTCTGTAGGAACTTGTATATCAAATATCGAAGCTATCAGAAAAGTAGTTTTTGATAACCACTAACAGTTCTTTGACCGAAAACAACAAAGACTGCTTCAAAAACACAAATATGCATATTTCATCACAATTTGAACAAATCTAACTATCTTCAACCCAAGTAAACTTCTTATCAAATTTGAAAGAAATCAGACAAGATGTTTCAGAGAAGAAGATATTTTGACCAAAAACTGCGAAATATTCCAAAAAAATATAAATATGCACATATCGCCATGAAATGAACAAACCTAACTTAGTTTATCCCAAGTGAACAGCATATCAATTTCACAGCAATCAGACATGCGGTTTCAGAGAAGAAGGCATTTTTGACGGACGACGGACGGACAAACGCGACATGCAATCAGCCTATTTGTTGAGCTCCCCCGTTGCTGACAACGGAGCTAAAGGCATGATAAAATGACCAATTATCATGGAGTTCATTATATTTCATCACAATAAAAGTAAGAGTCACTCTAGCCCGTACTGAAGTTTTTGGTGTCTGTTCTCTTTGACGAGTTGCTGGAAACTTTGTCAACTAAGCTATCCGAATTTCAACAGATAAACACTTGATAAAAATTGAAGGATTCTGACATAATAGTTAATAAACTTTAGTCCAATTGTATAGTGTACAGTGGCTGGCATTTCGTGGCAACAGAGTAAGAATATCAGTAATGCTTTTCTCCGATGAGTCACCCTTGTTTGTATGCTATATTTGTAGTTTTCAGATTGCGTTTACCTAAGGGTAGGGACGAGAGAGCTTTGTCCTTATTCCAGACGTATGAATGATGTTGACAACACCAAACCTTACTTGTACAATGGTTAAAGACCAATCCCGTGATGTATGATTTGTGATTGCTGTTGAAAACACTGAACGTCAGTTTCACAAAGGTCAAAAGAGCACTTACCTTATTCGAGATCTGTAATTTCTTAGGACTATACCACATGCGTGCAGGAATTTTTTTCCCGGTCAATGACACATTACCTTGTCCGGTTCATCTGGATGCCATCACACAGACATACAAGGTGAGTACAAATGAAATCACGCCCTCTGAAGTCCATGAAAGTCCAAGACTCGGCAATTGACTCTGACAGTTTTTTGATTCTGTTGGTTCAAGGCCAACGTCATCGACATAATTTGTGCGACTATCTATTACCTGAAAACAAAACGGAAGAGCATTTAAAGTGCCCGGCTTTGTGGCAATTAGCTGAATGATATAAATTCACTTTTTTGAAAATATTCCTGACATGTGTTACATAAGCCCTGCAAAAGCTGAAACTAATTCCCAGCAAGTATTAAACATAGTGATGAGAAGAAAATGTCAAAATAGTAAAAACATGACTGTGAAATACATTTTTGTCACGAAATATGGGAGCGGGGAGCCGAGTCAAAGTTATAGTATGTTCCTTGAAGTTGACTCCCTTCTTTAAATTTTTTCTTATCTTAATGTGTCTTGGAAAAATGCCAAAAAGTCAACTGCAAATACTTCTCAGCACTTTCAATCTTATATGCTAAGATTCCCCGGCACAAACGCTGTAGGTTCGAAATCATTTCCATATGAAAAGATACATTTTTTGAGGTGTACACTGACTGTCAATCGGTGATTGCATTACAAATATCACTGTTTTCTCTTGAGTTAATTTTGGGTTCCATGCGTATTCGCAAATGGGAGGAGAAATGGTAAAATGACCCCTAATAAGACAATGTGACGAAGTCTTACGAGAATTCATTGCCCGAAAGTTGGCTACGAAAGGCTTTTTAAAAAGGTTTAAATCTCATTTTAGATATAGATTGATTCAATTCATAGTTTTGGTCAAGAAAGTGATATCATTATATATGTTTACTTAAAATATCCTCCACACTGCAATAAGAAGAAATAAGCCACGGCTAGCCAACAACTGGTCTCGTTGCTCAAAAGAGTGCTATCATTATATATATTTTTTGAATACCCTCCGCACCACAATAAGAGGAAATCCGCTACGGCTAGCCTACAGCTGGTCTCAGTGCTCAACCCTCCGTTGCGTTCGTTCGTCCGTCCGTGACATGACATTTCACAGCTTCGTACACACAAAACAGGATACTGAGCATGTTAAATCGGAAACACTGCAAATGAAAAAATTATCTTCTAAAATTAAGAAAATGTGGGAAACCACATGTGTGACTAGCCATTGTATCATTTGGCACGTTCCTCAACAGTCTAGCCAGAAACGTGCATGTCCGTATTGGCGTACCGGTCTTTTGGTAGCTCCATGGCGTGGGTGACCGATAACAGCCTCGTTCGATTGAATATTATAATGTACTATATGTTCAAGATTTCAGATTCCAGTCTGGCTTAAATCTGCTACGTCTCATTGTAAACGTATTCAATACTAGCTATGGTAACATCAAATCTTATCTTTCTTTTCCTTTCGTAAATATTGATTCAATGGTCCTCGCTTTGGTTGAACGAGCTTGAATTTGTTCATCATGCAAGGCGAACGCCTAGCCCGTCAGGCCGGGAATGTACGTCATATTTGCAGTCACATCTGGTGGTAGATGGTTGGTGCATGCAGCTAGCAACGTCAAAGCCTACACTCTGATTGAGTGGCAGCGATGATTCCCACCGTAGGAATGGAAAATAGATCACCTTAAGAAATGCTTTTCCGCAGTACAGTACAAGTGGTGCGACCGCGTAGCTTCATGTGATCGCGTAAAAAACCTGCAGACTTGAGAACCATCCGACTTATGGTTGTTTGGTGAGAACAAATGCATGTCAAGCCGAGGCAAACATTCATAGCAGAGCACATAGTAAACAGAAGATATACAATAAAGGGAACGTAGAACAAATGATTCATTTCATAGTTTTTAGTGAGACCTAAAACGCAAAGCGGCTAGAGAAATAGTGACATCTATTCATCAGGCCTTTATCAGGTGTCAATCATATCTTCGACTTAGGACGTGAACTGTAAGTCATGTCAGAGACGTCAGGTTGGTAACTCGGAAATTTTCCGCGTTCAGGGGATTAGCCTAGATACTAGGTGTGTGACGGCCAATTCCCTCATGTTTAACCAGTGATAATGTCTTGCCACCATTTCATCTCAATGAATGCATACATTGAAAGCATAAATTCATTTATGTTAGCTTTCATATCATGATACATGTACATTCTTGTTGTTTGTAAGCATGGAATACTCTAAAACCTTTTCTGAAAATACATGCTGCCATAAAAAATAAAAATCATTTTTGCTTCCATTGCTCAATAAGGCAATGTTTGGTACTATTTATATGATAGATAAGCCACGATATTAAATTTAAATAGCGCCCGGTGTCCATAAAAATGTACACAGCTGTTTTACACAGCGACACATAAAAATATTCTCTTAAAATTGTACGTAAGAGTCTAAATTTGAAAACTTCAATACCTGACGCAGAATAAATATGATTAGGCAGCTCATTCAACAAAGTAGCAGCAGCATATAAAAGTTAATGATCACAATAGAACTTGAGCAGTGCCCATGAAAATTTCAGACATAACTATCGCTATCAATATAAATCCTGGTACAAAATGGTCCATGTCATTGTCACACTGTAAATTTCAAAAAAATATATTCTATTCAATGACAGTTAAATGTTGTTTTTTAAAAGAATATGTTGATATTATTTACATTCAAAGTATCGTTACTTTCAAGGTTCCATGTAAACAATATCTCTGTTTACTGTCTGGTCCTGCTGAACAAAATCTGAAGGCCACAATTCTAATAAATATACAAGTTACCTTTCTTTTTTGCCGCTTCATTCATTGTTATCAATTTACAATCAAACCTGCCTTAGCTGTAACCCGTACAGAATAGCCACATCACTACAAAGGTCACCTTCTTGTGGAAGTCATGTAATCACTTACATATTAATGGCCCTAAAGAACAGTCAAATCTGACACAGATTCTGTTTGAGAATGGCAAGAAGTGATTAGTTATACGTTGGTGTGGCTAGAAGATGTCTTGCTCATTGGAATAATTAAGTATATGAGAAAAACAGACCTACTATGAGTAAATGTGAATAAAGTTGGATGACATTTGCTATAAATGTTGATCATACAAGGATTTGTCCGCCATAAAAAACGTATGGGTATAACATGAAAAGTTATTTGCTATTTTGGATATTTAATGAACTTTCTTAAATGAGGAATATATATCTCTGAATTGACTCAATCAAAATTGACGAAATTTCGCATGTATATTTAATATACTATGATTTGACACTTCTAATTGCTACAAGGCATTTTCCTCTGAACCAATTCCTAATTTGCATATTCCATGCACTTTCCTAATTAGGATTACACATATATATCTTGAATGCTTTGACCAAAGTTGACGAAACTTCCTCAGTACACGGAGAATAATATGATACAAGATTATTGAAAGTCGTTAAGCATTTTTACTTAAGCCAGTTCCTAATCTGCCTAAATAGTATACTTTCGTAATGAGGGATATTTAGCTGGATTAACCTGTTCAAAGTTTGCGAATCATGCTGTGTACATTTTTGATGCTGGGTTAAAACAATTAGAAAGTCATGTGTCATTTTCACTACAACAACAATGGAAGCTGGTTCACCAGTTTTAGATAAATTGATTACTAATATGCATAAATTATGTAACTAGCTTTCCTTATTCATCTGGATTTACTTGACAAAGTTTGACAAAACTTGCTGAGAACATTAGAGATGCAACATTAAAACATTATAAAAGCCATTTAACATTTAAACTTCTGCTAATTTTAATTTGCATATTATCGAACTTGTAACCTCCACATATGTAATAATCTCCACAAATGTAATATCAACCACAGTTGTAATAAAATCAACCACAAATGTAATAAAATAGTCAACCATAAATGTAACAACCCGCAACCACAAATGTAATAAACAAATTAACCATAAATGTAATAAAACTCAACCACAAATGTAATAAAGTTGAACTTGCATATGTGATCATTTGTTTATCAATGCCCTGAGTAAATAATAACTTTAATAAGACTAGTGTAATGTTATTGCATTCTTTCCTGAAACTAGGTTTTCTTTCCGAAACACAGAATAGAATACTTTGAGAACGCTATCAGAAAACGGCGAGGTACTGATCAAACCGTTAGATAATGGAAGTGGAACAGCAGTTCTAGACACTGATAATTACATAATAAGGAAGCGTCAAAATAACTCGTCAACCAGTGATACCACACAAAGTTTATGGCAGATGACTCAGAACAAATAACAGAGAAATATAAAACCTTATAACAGAAACTTACGACACAAAACATGGTGACGAGAACATATATTTCAATCTAGTAAAAAACAATACGAACAATACCTTGAACACAGTAGAACAAAATTAGACATCCTAGCATCCCTAGTGAAGGAACAAACTTCAAGTGGGACAACATAGGAATACAGACAATCTATCGATTATTCCACACAATTTATCCACTGAAGACGAATTTGAGGCAATTGATTAAGAAAGTACGGCAATTTTCGAAAAAACGGCGTTAAAGGATCGTAGTGTTATACAGTCTTTCCCACTCTCATGCTGGAATAGAGACTGCACTGACATTCATATTACAGCTGTGTCTCGCCGTGGCCAAACAGTTCTATACACAAAACAGTGAAACGTAAAATACACTTTCAAATATACGTACAAACACACTAAA
>LD345639.1:21207-40537 GCA_001465055.1 Ptychodera flava
CTAAGGCCAGTCGAACGAACTTTAGCTGTGGCTACTTGTGATTGGTCATTACAAAGGATTAAGTCGATAAGGGTCTCTGAAGTTTCAGTCACACGAGTAAAGTCATAAACCAAATTACGAAGATGATTTGCTTTGCATAATGAAGTAAAGCGCTTAGCGAGGCCAGTCAACTTCTTTTCCTTCAGATTGATATTAAAATCACCAAGAATATATGTTATTTTGTTGTCATCACTGGCTGATGAGATGCATTGTTCAAGGTTATCAAAATAAACATTATCTGCTGAAGGAGGACGGTAGAAATTTCCAATCAGACAAGGTCTTGATCTATGGATATCGAGTTGAATCCATAAACATTCAACCTCCTCCGACTCTAAGTCATGCCTTCGAACAGACCGTAAAGATTTGGAAACATAAGTAAGCAAACCTCCACCATTTGTCGGTCGATCTCTCCTATATGTAATATAACCAGGTAGGTCTACCTCGGATGTAGATATAGAACTACAGAGAAAAGTGTAAGTACATCATAAGGTCATGATTTGTATTGTGTTATCACAATTGTTCACCTACTTATCATCAACAGTAAATTTGATAAATCTGTCAAATTTTATTTTACCGTTCTCTGTAAAACCGCTGCGGTGTTTCTGTCTTAAGCTTTTAATTACACCATTTCAAACAGAAAGTCAGCAGCGTTTACAAAGGTGAAAGAAAACAACATATTTTACTGCACTGAAGGCCGAACTTTCATGACTGAAAAATGCACATAGCATCATCCATCGACATCTGGGCTTTCAGGAAATGTATACATAAATAAAGTATACGGCTGCTTCCTTGTGATTCGTTGTTTAGAAGAACCAAACCAATCGCTGGATCTGTAAGTAAAAGTGTCTTTCATTGTTATAATTGTGTAAGGTTTTACTGGTTCGTTTGTGGCTGAGGTCAAAATCCTTTTACTGTTATGGTCGACCTAGATTAAATAAAGTTTTCTTATTCTGAAGTTGGGAGAATTACATCAATAATCATGGTATGTGACGTAAAAAACACAAAGTACTTGTTTGTGTAGGGATATTATGTGAAACTTACGCTAACCTATTGTCTCGAGGTCAACTGTTTTTATGTCGGGTCACTAACTTTCTAAAGAAGCCAAGCTGACTCTAACAATACATTGAGATAAAAAGATGTCTATTCGTTTATTCTGCTAACAGTTTAACCGACAAAATTTGCACAAAAACACCAAACACCAAACTTTCACATAACAGTTCTGACCGCTAATTATAAATTTATGCACAACTGAATTATGTGGTAAACAAAGCACACAAATTTCAAATAACTGGCAAGTCGACGAAATATAGCAGTGGATTCTGAAATTAATGTAAGGATTCCATGAGGTCAATGGTATTCTTTTCAAGGTCTCAAGATGATACGTGCGATGTCAACCCTAGTTACCATGGTGAAGAGTTTACTTGTTCCTATTAAACTGCAGCCAACCTCTCAGCTTGCCATTTTTATTGTTGACGTCATTCAAAAGAACCGCCTTCTGAGAAGTTGGGAGATTTTCACTTTAATCAAATATGTAGCAGACATTGAAAAGCACCGAACCTGTGTACGTGTATGAATTCCTATCTTGGCTCAGTGACAATGTACCGTCGCTAGTTTGGGGTTTGTAGGACAGCATAAGCCGCAGCAAACTTTAAGATATGCATTGAGCTGTCACATATTGGTTTCAGAGTGTCACAGTTCAAAGAGTGTTTGGAGGTGTCATTTGTATGCTGCAGATTATAGAGTCTCTGACAGACGAAATGTAGACTTGTGCAGCTCTCGGCTGATTGATCAAAAGCAGCTATGCAGCTCAAAATCGTTTCATGTAAAACTTTGTTGACACTATACGCTTGTCACAGCGCGTTTGGCAGCTCGAAACGGCTACAGCTCACTGGCAGCAAGAGGAGAGGTAGATTAGATGGGCTCTTAAATTGAGGTTTTCGTTTCCACGGAGTCTAAAAATGAAGGACTAAAAGGTATTTAATAAGTCGCTCCATTTTTAAATGAATTTTCCGTGAGTCTTTTTGCTATCCTGGCTCAGAAATCAGAAAATTAATTGTCGAGCACGTGTAAGCGTGTATTCTATGTGCATATATCATGCACAGAAAACGCAGGCAAAGCCATGGGCGTCAATGAGAAGTTTAAATATTATCATCACGGCTGGCCTATCAGTATATCAACGTGTCTTCCTCAGAATCTTTGTTCATTCGATGTAAGTGTTTTGAAATCTTCGCTCCGTTTTGCCTTTGTTACTTTTAGGTCCTAGCAAACAATACTGTCGCTACTCCGCATAGGTCCAAACATTAATCACATTAGTATATTCTATACACATCTTCTGTGCGCGAGTGTTACGTGGCGTCGCTGTGTTGGGCGATTTCGGTCGGGCTGACATCACGCATGGTCACGTGTTTATCATGTGAACAGTTGTCGACGATTGGGCCAGCGCCAAAATAATTAAATTCTTTGTTTTGCATCCACTCTAAATGGGAAAAGGTACGCGTCTAAGCGGCTGAAAAACACACACAATAAAATTAACACATTGTAATTTGATTGCATCAAATAAAAAATACCGCAATTATACGGTGTCGCTCACATTTTATCAGAATTGGTACATACCAGTATGGGTACCATACTAGTATGGGTACCAAAGATCAACCAGAAAAACAAGAATGACAAAAGCAAGTAAGGTCTGCAACTTAGGTACTGGAGGTAAACTTTAGAAACATGCATACCAACTTGTATAGCAATGGGACAAGCAGATCCAACATAAATAAGCAAATGTCAACAAAAAATTAGCTAGAGAAGCTTGACAAAAAGAAAAGGTTGGAGAAGAGGGAAAAAAGAGTGGGAAAAAATATAAAAATATAAAAGGGATCTTTTAAAAAGGAATGCTACCTCGTCAATCTTCTATCCCCTACTCCCTCCTGAATATCAAATGTTCCACCACTTGGTTGACCATGTTTACATAAGACCAGCTGGCAGTATATTTACAACTTTGGGGATGTTTTAATTAATGCTGTGAGTGCTATCATTCAAATGTAAACAGCACTTAAATCAGTTACAGATAGTGAAATTCCTTCCACTGGGGGGGGGGGGATTATGACATCTGGAACTATCCTGGATCCAAATTTCTCATCAGCTCTTGTGTGTCTTATATGCAAAAGTTGCAAAAATCGGTTCGCAATGAAAAAAGTTACCTCAGCTTTGTTTTCTGGATCAAATTTTATGACAAAATTATGTTCACAGCCTTCGAAACTGTCTAACAACAAATCCTTGGTTGGTGTAGGTCATTTAAGGTCACAAAAGAAAATTACCTAAAATATAACTATTTTGGGGTTTCCCAACACTTTGAGCAGAAAATTTATCTAATAACATCCCTCGGGACTTTTGTACCAAATTACAAAGCTATCAGACAAGTAATTTTGAGAACAAGTTTTCTTGACCAAATATGACAAAATTGTCTTAAAAATACAAATTTGTATATTTCAGGACAATTTCCACATATCTGACTATTGTCATCCCTGGGGCTGGACACCTGTACACCAAATATAAAAGCCGTCTGTCCAGGGGCTTTAAAATGAAAATATTTTTTACGAGTTTTTGACCAAAAATGACAAAAATTGCCCAATAAACAGTAATATATCCAATTTTGTCGTAATTTCAACAATAAGAAGGGTAACACCCTTGCAAACGTCCAATCCACATTTGAGAGCAATTGGGCTAGTGGTTTCAGAGAAGAAGAAATTTTACCTTAGTTAAAATGAGAAAAATAACCAAAAAATTTAGCAAAAATATAAAATTCGGGATATCTTCATGATATTCATCAAACTGATTTTGATCAACCTTAGTAACCTGTATACCAAATATCAAAGCTATCAGATTAGTTATTCTTGAATAAAAAAAAAATTGACCAAAAATTCGGAAAAATGCCCCAAAATTACAAATATGAAAATTTCAAATATGAAAATTTCAATTTAATTTGTGTACACTTGACTGAGGTCATCCTCAGGAACATGTATACCAACTTTCAAAGCAATCAGATGAGTGGTTTCAGAGTTAAACATTTTTTGACTAAAAACTGAAAAAATTACCTGAAAAATAGAAACATGCAAATTTCATCCCAAATTTTAAACACCTACTTTAAAATACCTAAAGAAACCTGCACACAAAGTTTCAACCCTATCTGACCAATGGTTACAGAGTTTTAGCAATTTGCAGGGTTTTTCCTTTTTTCCCCTCATTTGCATATTTTTGACACTGACAAGTTCATTTGAACAAATTCACATCTCCACCCCTAGCTGCACCTGTACACCAAATACTGAGACAGTAGGTTCTGCCATTTTGGCTGTTTTTGACGTGTACGGACATACATACATACATACATACATACATACATACATACATACATACATACATACATACATACATACATACATACATACATACATACATACATACATACAGACAGACAGACAGACAGACAGACAGACAGACAGACAGACAGACAGACAGACAGACAGACAGACAGGCAGACATGCAAATGGGATGCAAATGAACTGATTCAGCTTATACGATTACCTCACATTGGTATACCAAATGTGAGCTAAAAATTGTAACAAAATTTTAGTCAAGAAAAGCTAAGCGGTCATGTCCTAAAATTTCCTATTCAAATACACCGTGTGTGTTTTTTTCATGAAAACCTTAAAAACCTAAGCGGGCGGGGACGCAAAACAAAGGATTTAAATACTTTGGCCTTGGTCAGTTTCGTTAAACGACCCAGATCACGCAGGTCAAATTATTGGCGGCAAGACACGATAGACAATTACCACGCACGTATCAGCTAGCTATGTTATGTTTCGTCGCCGAAAACGGTATCGATAGATAGATAGATAGATAGATAGATAGATAGATAGATAGATAGATAGATAGATAGAGTTAGGTAAGTTTATCTCATGGAAGCTAATTGAACGAGTATTCTTACCAATATTTCAACATACCATTAGTTCTCGGCCACCAGGAATAAATAACGTCAGTCCATCGAGAATTGAATGTGCAGTGCACTTGCCCGCAAAACGTACAAAGTCATTCCAAACCATCGCTATTTGGTAAGTTATCATTTTAGAACTTTGATATATCCCCCAAAGTATTATTCTTTTATGATGACTGTTAGTGAAAAGGCTACCATTGAAGAACACGTTCGTGATATTGAGGACGTGTAATCGATTGAACGGTCATCAGGAAAATCGCCGATTTTCATTTGCAAATGTCATATGTAACGGTTTAATCAAGGGGATTGAATTACATGGAGTTGGCCCAACGGTAAAGTAGCCGCAGCCAAGTTGCCGATTTCCGATCGTCATGTAATAGTTTGGTCTCTGCAAGTTTGGCTTGAATGTCTTTCCTTGATATGGATTGGCTTTTACTGACTTCTGGCTTTGAAAATGTCAATTGTGTCAATTCATACTGGATTTGATTTATGATTTTTCAACTTCAGCGCTTGTTAACCTCACCTTACCACTGCATGGAGCTAGAAAAAAGACTTTAATATTTTCATATTTCAGTAACTCGCGTATCTAAATCTTCTATCATTTTAGAGTTCGTCTGTGACTGGTAGTAATGCCTCACATTTAAGGATGAAAAACCGAGCAATCACATTTAGAGCCTAGCACTGTGCTGTTTCAGTGAGTAAACAGACCTTGCAAACATGTTTGTTGAGAAGTTTATTTTATACCAATGTACACTAATGTTTCCCATGGTCCATATTCCTTTGCAAACGCGTTTTGTCTTTCATTAAATGCAAAAAAAACCCATGTCGTATATACTGCTTATTGTATAGTTTCATGTCTGTTCAATCGATGCTGTTGATCTCTATTTGTTCAAAGCAAGCAGATGTTATTTATCTTTATTCCATACAACAGAATAACAATTATTAAACTTGTATAGGGTTGGAATTATTTGAATAAAGAAGAACTTTGATTTATTTTACAATGCCGAGAACCCTGGTTCATAATTCAATGCTGGGATAAACATCTCACAATTTCTCAAACGTCAGTTGTTCATGACAGTAACTTGGACTAGTTTGTATATAACAGTGTACTGGCGCCGTAAACGTTTAAGACTTTTTCCTTTGTTGTATTCAATGCAATTTTTCCAAGGGCCTTTAGTACTAAATCAGTGTTTTCTTCATCCTACAACAGGTGTTATCTTTTTTCACTTACATGTGAGCTAGTTTGCTGGTAAGGTAACTTTGATGAGCGGTTTGATTTATCTAACAGACTGCAACAAAGTGATAAGGATCTCCAACTAGTGATGTTGAATTGTTGTGAGTCATCGAAGTAAGCGTGACATGAGCTGAAAATAAAATTATTTTTGTGTGTACAAATAAATTGTGACCTATTACATGTAGTATGGTTAATGAGCAATGTCTACATTAGGCTGTGATATGTCTGCAAGTGATCTGCTTCGAGCTACTGTACGCAGATAAGTTGGCTGCAATATGTCTGCAGGTCAAAAGTCAAGGGCTGCATTTGAGCTGCCTTGTATGTGCTAGTGATCTGCTGTGAGCTGCCAATGGATTGCATACCATGTCCCATGAGCTGTTATTTTCAGCTCAAAGCTAATAATATATGCACCAAATCAGACCAATTGCATACATCTGCAAGTCGTCTCATATAGCCAGCTGGGCAAATTTGCAGCAACCTCCAGGCAGCGCGATGTAGATCTGCAGGTTTGATAAGGTAAGCTTTGCTGTTGATCTGAGTCCCTCTCTATACAAGTGTGATATTCACTGACACTGGTAATTTGCGGATGTTCTGGTAATTCTGCCAATTCACTGACCAAATCTATGACTCAGTGGTAATTTGCGGATGTTCTGGTAATTCACAGACAAAACCATCGACTAAGTAACTGTAACCTTTCTATACTTGAAGGCAAAAGACAGTGTTGGAACTAAAAGAAATCAGCACTCACATGATAACAATTCACCTTACAAAATATATTACACAGAGAACTCATTTTGCAATGTTACATTTGTCACGATTCTAGATGGGTAATTGTCTTTGTTATGGTTTCTTAATCAGTTAAGTGCCTGGTTGCTTTCATGTTTGTTTTAATTATAGTAGCAAGTAGCGTACTGTTCTTGAGACCTGCAAACATATCCGATGACATTCTTGGACTGCACTTCAGTATATACCTTTGTCCACAGTCCCTTGGTGGGCTATTCAGCTCTCGGACTATTCGCCCCCTAGACGAGTGTACAGAAGCGAGAAACAACCCAGGTCTGGAAATGAAATGGCTATTTCGTATAGGGATTGTGCCACCATGCCATCTTCGACGTTTGATTTTACCGTGAAAAGTAGCAAGTCCATCTATCATGTAACCGTCGACCGTTCCATATCATTCTCAAAATTCATACCTGCTTCACAAACGCTCGTTTCGTGTGATTTTCGGCCGCAACATTCCGGTCACCTCACAGTGGACGTTGGGCACCTCCACTTTACCGATTTAGCGCCGCGTACCCATGAGGGGTGACTGGAAGGTTGTTCATGCCTTATGTTTTGGCGAGGTGTCTTCTGAACTCGGCCGAAAATCACACGAAAATTCATACCTGATACTTCATCTGCTTAGAAAATGCTCATTTCGTGTGATTTTCGGCCGAGTTCGAGAGACACCTCGCCAAAACATAAGCGTGAGCAACATTTCAGTCATCCCTCATGGGTAGGCGGCGCCAACGTCAGTAAAGTGGAGGTACCCAAGAGGTGCCCGGAATGTTGCTCACGCTTATGTTTTGACGATGTGTCCGTCGAATTCGGCCGAAAATCACACGAAATATGCGTTTTTGAAGCAAATTAAGTACCAGGTATGAATTTTGAGAATGATACGGAACGATCGACGGTTACATGATAGATGAACTTGCTAATTTTCACAGTGAAATCGGAGACGGAATGTGACATAGCATGGTTTTTATAGCCATTCTGTTTCCAGACTTGGGGTGTTTCTCGCTTCTGTACAGTCGTCTATGGGGCGAATAGTCCGAGAGCTGAATAGCCCACCAAGGGACTGTGCTTTGTCTTAGCATGTCATGGAAATTATCACTTCTTCTTACAGTTGTTTTTGCCAATGTAGCGGTTAAATATTGACATTATATCAAGTGAGGATAACGTCATATAGGGCTCAGCCCTTTTAGTCGCGTCACGGGTTAAGATAAGAAAATCTATTCATTTTAGCTATACATGCTATACACGGGTGAACGACCACTATGCCCTGTTTACCCTCTGATGAAAACAGTTCACACACGTACAGAATGTCATACCCTGCAGCACGGTTACCCTACCCCGTCGGTTAGGAAACGGGAGAGTTCCTTTGTTGTAGTGCTAGTCTCGATCAATAATAGGGACAAAAGTTGTTAACGAGTAGTTCACACGTCAGCCTACTGGCATCGCCAGTCATTCAAATGAGTCGGTTCGTGTTATTTACAATGTTATCTACAGAATTTGTGTGCGACATACAAAAAAGACTGTTCAGCCATCTTGTTCTTTGCTGTAGTATGCTATGAACCTGCGCATGCATAGTCAGTGAGCCGCTGGCGTGACTCTTAATATACAGATAAGACAATAATAATAAAGGTTTTTATATAGCGGACATATCAACAATGTTCTCAAGTTGCTTTACAATTATTACCCCTGGTCACTGGACCTAATTTGATACCATTCAACTGGTCACATGTGCAGCCAATCAGCGAAGAACTAAACGCTCACATTTACAACCAGTATTTTACCGGGTTCGTATCAAACGTTGAGAAGCAATGAGAAATAAAGTGCCTCACTCAAATAACACAACACCATAGCAATGCCGGGGCTCAAACTCATTATTCTGTGATCGTGCGTCAACTACTCTAGTTACAGACACATGATACCCAATAACTTGAGTGATTTTTGTTGAGTTATCACCCAGACGCTATATTCCACCACCAGGGAATGCTTCCGCTATGCGCGGCAGCAGAGGAAATCTCTTAATTCTGGACCAAGAGATTCGAGCAGACTGTTAGAACGGAGCCGCTGGAAAAGGGACATCCTGTGCAGTATTTCTGAGCTGTCGCTGACTTGCGTCGAACGGCGTCAGCATCTAGCGGCTGGTGTGCCGACAATTAACCCTAATTAACTGGGTTCCTGCTGAGCGATTGGAGGGATAGGTCTCGTTACATACTTTAGTTTCTGACTATGTGCTGCCCCCAGACTAGGCCTGGACTCCGGTGTTGCTGCCGTAATCCTGCTTGACCATCGACCGTGGAAAGATAGTTTTTTTTCCAGTGCTCCGTTGCAGGATCAACCATAAGCTTCCAGTGGGCATATTTGGCATCTCTGATAATCCATAGCCATGTAGTGCACAGCTAATGTTCCGGTAGAGTGAAAGCATCCAGGTTTAGCTGTTAGTTGTAAGCCATTACTGTACACCCTGATGATGCTGTATATAACAATTCAAGAATCTATGCCGATTGGCAGAGACCTGTAATACACGACTGCACAAATCAAAATTGGGTATTGTTGCGTGTTGCGGGGCTGCAGGCTTCAATATTTATAAATTATGGGCAATATTGCATAATTAAAACAATTGTTTAACACTAAGAAATCCCATTCTCGATGTGTGTTTAGTTAGCCTTGTAAATCAAACGAGAATCGAGATGCTGCCAAGAAATCACAGCTTACCATGTAGAATGTCCGTTACCAGGAGAAAATGATAAAATCTAATTGGCTAATACCAAATCCTGAATTAGCAAACACTTAATTGGAACATAAAATCATGGATGAAAAGTAAATAGCAACGAAATGTATTTCTTCCAAGCGGTTTAATGGAAACAATGTCATTTTACTCATAATCAGAACTCAATACGCCACTAGTGATGACCTCTGCAATTTTTTTTTTTTTTTTTTTTTATGGAAATCTACAGTAGCTGCGTTTTCTTGCTGACAATTTTACTCGAGCGGCGTATCGGCTTAACCGAATTATCAGGACAGTCTTGCAAACTTTCGAAATATAGCATTAAAGGATCATAATGTAGTACGTAGTCTCTCAACTCAACAAATCTCTCATAGCTCAATTTTGGATTGCCTAACAAAAATGGCTAAAATAAGCTGCAAAAATAGCTGCAAAGTGTTTTGAAGATTTTATCATAATTTGAACATATCACGTTAAGATAATCTCTAAGAACATATTAATAAAAGCTATAACAAGACGAGTAGTTTTTCGAGAAAAAATTTTGATAAAACATGGCAAATACTGTAGATTTCATCATGATTTCAATACATCATATTAAGGTAACCCTATGAATGAAAGCTATCAGATGAGCAGTTTTCAAGAAATGTCTCTTTCACCACAAACGACAAATATTGCCCGAAAATTACACATTGCAGATTTTATCATTATTTCAATATATAATATTTGGTTCATCTGTAGCAACATGTATACCAAATATCGCAGCTATCAGACAATTAGTTTTTGAGAACCATAAAGTTGTTTTTTTACTTTGACCGAAAACAGCAAAAAATGCTCCAAAAATACAACCACAAAATGCTCCAAAAATACAAAGATGCATTTACATCACAATTTGAACTAGTCTAACTAACTTCAACAAAAGTAAACTTCTTTTCGAATTTTAAAGCAATCACACAAGTGGTTTAAGAGAATAAGATATTTTGATTAATAACAGAAAAAATCAAAAAAATATGAAAATGCAAATATCACCATGATTTGAATAAACCTTGAAAAAGGCATTGCTGACGGTTGACGGCCAAGACGGACAATTAGCCAATTTCGTAAGTTCCCCGTCGCTGACAGCGGAGCTAAAGGGAGGATAAAATGACATAAGTTATCATAGAATTCAATTATCGTCCATCATAATATTGAAAATAAGTACCACTCTAACCAGTATACTATAATTTATGGTGTCTGCTCTCTTTGACTCATGGCAGGAAACTTTGTCTACTGAGCTATCCAAATTTCAGCAGGTAAAGACTTGATAAAAATTGAAAACAAAATGACAGATTCTGACATACATGTATGATTTTGTAAAGAAACTTAAGTCCAATTTAATTGTATGGTATACAGCGGCTGGTATTTTCCCAGCAACAGAGTAAAATTGTCAGTAATGCTTTTCTGTGATTGGTCACCTTTGTTTATTTGCTATATTTATAGATGACATAAGTTTTCAGGAGGCGTTAACATATAGATAGGGAAAGTTTTGTCCTTATTGAAGACGTCTGAAAGATGTTGAAAACACTTAACCTCACTTTCACTATGGTTAAAAGACCTATCCATTATTCATGATTTGTGAATGCTGTTGAAAACACTGAACCTCAGTTTAAGAAAGGTCAAAAGAGCACTACCTTATTCAAGATCTAGCTGTCATTTATGAGGACCACACCACAGTGCGTGCAGGAATGTTTGTTTTGGTTCCATGACACATTACCTTGACCGGTTCACGTGGATGCCAACACATAAACATACGAGGTGAGTGCAAATGAAATCCCGCCCTCTGGAGTCCATCAAAGTCCCAGACTCGGCAATTGTGATAATCACTGAAACTGGCAATTTGTTGATTCTTTTGGTTCAAGGACAACGTCATCCACATAATTTGTGTAACTTTCTATTACCTGAAAACATAATGGAAAAGCTGTAAAAGTTCAAGGGTTTGTGGCAATTAGCCCGATGACGTAAATTTACCTTTTTGGAAATATTCCTTATATGCGTTTCAATAGCCCTGCAAATGCTGCAACTAATTTACAGCAAGTGATGAACCTATGTTTGAAAAAAAAAATTAAATGATGAGAAGAAAATCTCAAAACAGTAAAAAGATGTGAAATACTTTTTGTCAAGAAATATGGGAGCGGAGGCGGAGTTGCAGTGTATTTCTTTGAAGTTGACTACCTGTTTTAATTTTTTTCTGATCTTAATGTCTTGGAAAGTGCCAAAAAAATCAACTGCAAATACTTCTGCACCACTTTTAATCTTAAACAAATTACAGTGTCTTACCACGATTTCATGACGAATGCATTTATTGAAAGCATAAATTCATTTATCTATAATTTTTATCATGATACATATACACTCTTGTTGTGACTCAGCATGAGATATTTTAAAACCTTTTTTGAAAATTTGTGCTGCAATAAAAAAAACGAAAAATCTTGTTTTGCTTCTATTGTTGAAGAAGGCAATATTTGTCGCTATTTATATGAAAGATAAGATACGAGAATAAATAGCGCCCGGTACCCATAAAAATATTCACTGATGTTTCGCACAGGTCACTTGAGAATACTAATGGTAGATCAGGGTCTAAATTTGAAAACTATAATACTTGGCGCAGAATAAATATGACTAGGCAGCCCATTCAGCAAGGTAGCAACAGCATATCAAAATAAAATTACGATCACAATAGAACTTGAGCAATTTCCATGGAATTTTGAGACATAACTATGGCTATTAATAGAAATCCTGGTACGAAATGGTCAATTTTATTGTCACACTGTAAATTTCAAAAAATATATTCTATGCAATGACAGTTAAATGTTTTGTTGTACGAATATGTTGATATTATTTACATTCTAAGTATCTTTACTTTAAGGATCTGATGATAACAATGGCAGTTTACTGTCTGCTCCTGCTGTACAAAATATGGAGACCAACAAAACTAATAAATATACGAGTTACTTTTCTTGTTTACCTGAATATTCATAGTAATCAATTTACAGTCAAACTGGATTAGCTGTCACCCTTAGAGAACAGCCACCTCGTTATAAAGGTCACCTTGTGGAAGTCATCTAACCATTTGCATGTTGAATGCCCTACAGAACAGTCAAATCTGATGCATATATTCTGTTTGAGAATGGCAAGAAGTGATAGGTTTAACGTTGGTGTGGCTGGAAGATTTCGTGCTCATTGACATAATGAAGTATATGAGAAAAACAGACCTACAATGAGAACAGCTGAACAGATCGGACGACATTTGCTATAAATGTTGATCAAGCATGTATTTATTCGCCATGAAAGACGTACGGGAATAACATGACAGTTAATTACTGATTTGCATATTTAATGAACTTTCTCAATAAGGAATATATATATATATATATATATATATATATATATATATATATATATATATATACATATATATATCTGAATTGACTCAAACAAAAGTAAGGAAACTTAGTAATTATATTGAAGATATTATAATTTGACAATTCAAACAGCTACTAAGCATTTTCCCCTGAACCAATTCCTAATTTCCATATTTTATGCACTTTCCTAATAAGGGTTAGATATCTTGAATGCTTCGACCAAAGTTGACGAAACTTGCTCGAATCATGGAGGATAATACCATACAAAATTATTGAAAGTCATTAAGCATTTTTACCTAAGCCGATTCCTAATTTGCATATTAATGAGCTTTCCTAATTAGGAATATTTAGCTGGATTAACTTGTTCAAAGTTTGCGAAACATGCTATGCACATTGATGATGCTTGGTCAATAAGGAAGTCATTTAGCATTTTCACTACAACAATATTGAAGGTTGTTTTACCCGTTTTTGTTACTACTTTGTGCGTTACGAATTTTTCTTTTTAGGGATATACATCTGGATTTACATGGCCAAAGTTGACAAAACTTACTATGAACAGTAGAGATGCAAAGTTAAAAATTGAAGAAACTATAGTGACCAACAGTCGGTTTATATTTTTAGAACATCTAATCACTGATATGCATATTAAATCAACTTTACCTTTGGCAATCAGAGATATCAGACTTGAAGGACTCTAAAAACGTTTATGACACTTGCTATGAACACGATTGGAACTAATTTTGGATAATTGGATCTTCATATTTTTCAAATTTCTCAAAATTGTTAGGTGCCCTATTGCTGAATGTTGCAATAGTACAAATTACTCATAAAATCAAATGCATAATTCAAAATTAAAAGCGGATGCGCTTACACTTGCGGATTAAAACGATATCACTTCACTTCTCAATCATCCTAAATTAGTTGCAATCGTGTTTATGTATATTGATGAGAAAATTATGTTGCATCATTGCGAAGATATTTTGCATTTTCATGTCAGGTTATTTATTATTTGTATAGCTAATGAGCCTTTACAGTTTGGCGTATATAGCTTGAAGGACTTGACCAAAGGCATTAACACTTTCTATATTAAGTGGTGATACAATGGCAGCAGTCAAAGAAATTGTAATTGCTGTGAGAAATGTGCCTTAACAAAACAAACTCGAAGTATTTCGAGATGTTGTCATATTTTATTGAAATTTGGTCATCTCGGTCCTTTTTATTACAACCATTGTCGATGGCTGTTATACGTGACCATCGTCGCTAACCATGTGAACTTCTTGGGTTTTATGATGCCAAAGGAAGACAAATAAATGATTTAAAAAATTGCAAAATTTGAAAGAATTAATCTCTAAGATATGTCAGAAATTCGTATGTTTATCATTATTTCGCAGTTTGAATCAAGCAAATACATGTCCAACCTCGACATGCTACGCGTGTGCCGGTGTTTAACCCTGGCATAGACAAACCATATATGTCGGAGTCATCGGGGGGGGGGGGTGGCTTGAACATCTAACCTCCTTAATCATTTTAGCTGTGCACTGGTTCTCTAATTTCTTAAATAGTTGAGGCAAGAATATTTCTTACATAAAAATACTAGTACAAAATTGAGAGCTTTCATTCAGCAGGGTTATGCGAAGCACCTTGTTACTACTGCTCGTAAAAAAATCGCGGGTCGCCCACTCTAACCCCAGACTTTTCTTCGCTCCGTTGTCGAACACCTGATCGCAGAAGGATGCGGTGTTTTGCTCCCGCTTTCCATGTATGATCGCCTGTGTCCCTTTTCTAAACAAATCAAGACAACTAATTCATCAACATGCTTTCTTAGAGAGTCTTAGAAGCAGCATCGCTGATTCCGAGTTCTCTATTCTCAAGGGGGGGGGGGTGTCCGCCGCCGATGTTTTTTCCATCAAACACCCGATGTACGCATCCCCCGTCACTCACCCGTATTTGTCACTCGCAAGTAATTCGGAAAAATGACAATTACAAACTGCCGTCAGTTTATAGGGTTCAATGCACCTTGCCCTTAACATTTGTTCCAAATGCTCAATAATATGCTATGACATAAAAATGGCTTCCAAAGAATCATTCCATTTCTACAAATGACTATCGACTATGCATGGTACAAGATAATGGTTCCATGTTTAAATGTGACGGCAAAGTTGTGTATGGCTGATCGTGATTTCAAGTTTGTTACATGTAGCTAGCGCTGCTCGCGACAAATTTTATTGTTGGCTGCGTGGCTAATGTTGCAGCTTGAAGTCTGAGTTTTGAATTAGTGTGATCTTTAGTATTCTTTGTAACATTAGCAGGTCTTATTTTTTGTCGTTCTTGCGGAAAATGCGAACAAACATTTATTTTTTTTCAATATAAATAAATAACAATTACGTCATTTGCGATCAACACTATTGCCGCTGTGCCATACGTGATCCTTGTCGCTGACCCCTGTGCACTCCTCGGATTTCGCGATGTATATGCGGTAAGGTCAATGGATTGGAATTCATTGATACTTTTGATGTTACCGAATCTTGCAATAGAAATCTGGTAAACCGTGACAGTGTACATTGTGGCACTGCCGAGTTATGCCCATTAGGGGGAGCAGTGCATGGTAAGCAGTCATACAAGTAACAAAAGAAGATTGTTCAGTCGTAATAAGAGTCGTAATAAAAGTCTTTTAGACAGCAAGAGAAAGATGCAATTTGTTGATTGTTGTAACGGTACAGTTGGTATCCTCTCCCTCTTCATGTGCATCGTATTCCATGTATCGTATTTAGCTTCTAACATGCTTATTAATGATGTTCAGGGTGACAGATATCACCGACCTCATTTGCATAATCATAGTCCAGTATATGGTCACCATGACATTCCATTGAATGGTCAGTCTCTACATTAGTAATCGTCATATACAACTGCAACTAGACTAAGTGTTTCTAATACACAATTAAAACTAATAAAACTAATGGGGTTCATTACAAAGGTTGAGACTTTAGTTCATATCAGAGACCGTCAAAATATCGTCAAAATATCACAACTGAATAGTTACTAGCAAGTAACCGTAGCCGTAGATTCACCAAAGTTTACTTATCAGAAGGCCACCGCAGCTGATGTGTGACACAATGCACAAACCAGACACGAAAAAATGAGTCACTCTATAGTGACAGTATAATGTATATGGACTCTCCATAAGATATTGGTAGCCGATTTTGTGCGCTGCTTCAATCCACTTCCACTGTTGTACGTGATCTTGGCGTAATGCTTGACTCGTTCGGTCTCATGGACGAGCATATTCGCTATGTTTGTAGGGTGGCATCTCATTCACTTTGGCGGATAAGTAAAATTAGAAAATGGTCAGACCAGCCCAGTGCTGAAAAATTGGTTCACGCTTTTGTCACATCGAAGTTAGATTATTGTAACAGTCTACTTTTTGGCCTACCCGCATATAAATTGAGCAAGCTTCAACACATTCAGAACTCTGCTGCTCGTTTGGTAACTGGACGGAAGATGGGCCGTAACATTGATATGACATCTATACTCAAGGAGTTACATTGGCTTCCAGTAGAAGAACGAATCCGTTTTAAATTCTTTGCTTGGTTTTTAAAATTGTCCATCTAGATGAATCCGTTCCAAATTACTTATCATAACTAGTGACAATTGATAACCCAGTACATAATACGAGAAGGAGTGTCGGTGTAAAATTGAATCCCTTTTCTGTCAAAGATCACGGGAAACAACTTTCTAGAACATATGGTGACAGAGCTTTTAGCGTGTATGCCCCTAAACTGTGGAATAGTTTGCCGCCTGAACTTAGGATGATAGAGAAATTCGCTCTTTTTAAGACGTCTCTTAAAACCATTATTTTTCGTCAATGCTACTGTTGACTTGGATATAATTTTTACCTGCATGTTTTATAGTTTATTTATTTTTTATCGTTTTTAGTGAAATTTTTTAAAATACTTTCTTTACTGTTTTTAGGTGGGATCCCTTTGTCTAGATTTTAGCTTGCTTGATTTTATCGATTATTTTTAATTACACTCTTTCCTTTGTGAGTTATTATGTATTTTCTGCGTTTATTTTAGTTCTTCCAGTAATTTTCTGTAATGTACAGACCACTGAGACAAGGTGTGTAGTGGTCTTTAAACAATAAATTATTATTATTATTATTTTTACTTCATCAATCGATGGAATTTTTATTAAGTCATTTTGTGATATCTTCAACGATTGTCCAGAACATTTTCACTACTATAGCCATGACATATTGCGTTTCATAAGTATTGAGTGATTGTGCAACTTTTTACACAAATTGCATTAGGCCTATGTCAAAAAATGAACAGATATATTTTGTAATTTAATAGAGCAGCTTACGACAAACCTAAACAATAAATATCAAAAGCGAATTATTCAACACACGTAACATGGCCATAACATGGCTTTTGAATAACTGTGAAAATGCGACAAATGATATGAAAGCATATGCATATAACCAACACACCTGCAAAACAAACATGGCAATGAAAAAGTAAAGAACAAAAATAAGATTAGGGAAATAAATAAATATACGACAAAAATTACATACAAAAGAACCAAAAATGTTTATATCAATCTCAATTCAAATGAAGAGTATAAATTAACCAGCCCGGGCAGCAGTATTGGTTGTTATATAAAAAAACAAAAGCATTACTAATAAATAATGCTTTACGTCCCTGTAAAATTAATGAAGTGGTCATTCTAGTTATATAGGTATCAGGATTGCCGAAGAAGTAGATAGAGATAGTATGCTACAGTAAAGAGGAAATGGAGTGAACATTGGGAAACTTCTTTTCAATACTTCCCCGTCACCGCTTTCAGATAATTATATGTGAGTTTAAAACTTGTTCGTGTACCCAATCATGAATCTACTTTGAATACTTTTCTCAGCTCTGCTCAATACTCTTTTATTTCAAAGAGCACAAATTGGTAGTAGCTGTATAGTAAGAGACTGCGATGAAGTATAAAAGCTGATGACAAGGACACGATATCGATTCAGCGGTAAGTTTGAAAGTGATGCTGTCGTCATAACTGCATGTGATACTGTCTTGTTTACAAACAATGCATTTTATGCATGATATCTGGATGCAACACTCCTCAAAATTTTGAGCCCAGTCGTTTATCGAAAAGAAGATTTCGCCTCGTGCTTCAAGTACACTACCAATCTACTTACTGGGAAATCAATGCTTTGGGTTTGTGCTTGAATGTAACTCACAATTTGACGAAACATATTACGAGTGCAGCAAAATAAATACCTACTGTAGAATCATTTTGTAAAAATGTCATGCCTTCGTTCTATCGATATATCATCAAAATCTGAAAGAAACCAATAATAACCATCACTAAGTTATTTCCTTCTTCAACCCTCACCAAGTTATGTCCTTCTTCAAAGATAAATTCACATTGTCAATCAACTTTCCATGACATTCATTTCATAAAAGGCATTCAATTCCATTAAAAATAAAGTAATCCTTCAAAATAATTTTTGTTATGACGTGTTCAAGCCTCTTGAATTTTTAGCATTCCCAATTTCTGCAATTTTAATCTGTTGGAATCACAGACTTCCATATTTGTCAAGAATCCTTGACATTAGTTTTCCTTCGCTAAGTTTCGCAATCTAATATTGAATGTAAATTGAGATGCAAGTCATTTGAAAGCATTTCCATAAATAAGAGTCGTAAACTTATACACAAGATTTAAATTAGCGACATTTATAAGGCATTCAATGCTGCAGATAAATCAGCCTGTTGTCCTACACAATGAGTCGATGTCTTGCATTTGGAACACCCGAGCGATAGAACAAAAACTATCAGCAGCAGTGAAAATGGCTAATTCAATACTGAATTATTTATTTCTTGAATTCCTGGCACACATTTGAGGAAGTACAATACGATTGGAACTAAATCAGGAAAATAAGGTGGGTGTATATGTAAGTTAAGTGTAAAACTTAGACATTTTTATAGCTTAAATTTTAAAAAGTGATAGAATTGTGTGAAAACTGAAATATTGTTTTCATAGAACAAAAACAAAACAAACATATTGTAAATCTCTTAGCTCTGATTCATTTTTGAAAAAAAGTTTTATTTGTGTGCAACTTTTATAAAAAAACTAGACAAAATGTATAAAATTTCTCCAATTGACGACTATTAAGCCAGGGGACT
>LD345639.1:48857-82139 GCA_001465055.1 Ptychodera flava
TTGTTTTGGCCCTGACGCTTTACAAGCCGTCCAAAGTCATTATGGCAGAATTCGAAGAGGGTCTTCTTGGCCAATTCCACTTCATCATCACCAAAATGATCACAACAAAATTTGACAAGCATATCAGTAGTGAGAGCATCCATTTTGTTCACCAAAAAGCATAAAAGCTCATTAATTATCACACCACTACTCGTTGTTCTTACTTGTCTTCTATCTCCATCACTTTTTGAACCATTGCCTCCGCCGAAGCGTTTTTTGTTGCAGCCTGTACATAAATGCATGTCTCCTTGGCACAGACGCACTTTAGCTGAGAGCTCACCACAGTCCTCACAGCGTAGGAAAGTCATTCTGACAGCTTGCACGTACTGACGTGGCAAACCTCCCGAGGTTATTATGTAACAACACTCGTGACTCGATTCGAAGCAGCTGTGCAAGGCAAGCAAATCAAACCGTTGGGGACTAAAACGAAAATCCCGTTTTCTGCACGCAATCGGCAATATTTGTCACATTAAACTTCAACGATAAAGTCCAGGTACATCGATACACAGCTACGGCTAGGTAAAAACCAATAAAACATGAAAATTTCCTCCAAGAAAGGGGATTTTCTCGCAGAACGATCGCGGATGAAGTGACGTGCTGTGTATGCAAATCCTACAAAGCAAATTAAAATGGAAATTACACTAAAAATAGTAGCTTCCGCTCGGATTCACTCAAGACACTGGTGATCATGCCACCAAAAGTTACCGATAAGCCAAAAGCTCCGTCAGTATACGATAGACACTTTTAAAGTCTGTCAACTTACAGTATACTTTGTGATTAGTTGCTACATTTTTGCAAACTAAATGGTTTTATTCGTGATACATTAGACCTTGGAGGTATACCGGAGACCAAATCTGATAGAATATGTCTTATTATACATTGAAAGAGAGCCAGTTCATTTGAAGTCAAATTTACAGGAAAAATTCAAAAATGCCACTTTTTTGTTTTCTTTTCCCTAGGGATAGACACTGTAAAATCTTCGTTTCGGGTGTCCAATGCTGTAAGTAATATATCGGCAGTCGCGATGAAATGCATGGACGAAATTAGATCCCCCGTTTGGATGATACACAACATAGCCAAAGGCCAGGCTACGAGTATGACGAAAGTGCTACGCTTTGGTTACGCCGCCTACAAGGGGCCAGCGAAAGCTGAAGACTCTCGCCATCATCTTTGTGCTATACACAAGACAGCGAAACATAAAGTACACACTGCCATGAATTAAACGCAAACAACAACAATATACTGAACGATATGCAGAGTTGCCGCCCCTTGATATTCCAGAAACTCGCACACAGTGCTTGGCCTAGCTGTTATTCCACAGCTGAAGTTTCGTCCCCTTTGTTTAGTATGACTTAAACTTGGTCCAAGTCTGTAATTGGCGAATGTTTGAGTGGCATAAACGCAATGATTTGTGTTTTATTTTCATGTTAAACGCGTGAGTAGAGTGGACGCGATGAGTGGAGTGTATGTGATGAGTGGGGTGAACGCTATACAGGAGTTTCACCCAGAATGTATACCCGGCAGAAACTAACTCACTACTGCGCAGACTCATAGATAACCTATTGTATCGCTGGGAAAACATGGTCAGGGCTGCCAAATTAGGAATAGGTTTAATTTGTACGAAATAGGAGAGAAAAGAGGAACTACTATAAATTATTTTATTTTTTTAAAAATTCACCGACTTGAACCAAGTGTAAGTATGACTTTGTAACCTTTTTGTCTCACAAATCGTCAAAATTCCAAACCGTAGGCTTGTAACCCTATAGCCTACTAAAATGAAGACATTGCGGACAATAATAATTTTAATTACACTGAAACTTAGAATTAACATTCAGCTTTTAAAACGACCGCGAAAAACATTGTTTCGGAAACGATATATTAAGACATATTTTGAGTGAAAAAATGTTCGCCCACCAACATTAGTCTCCTTTTTATGAATGAGTCAGGTGCTTCGCTATAGATACGCCACCATAAACTTCGACCCAATCTTATAACAATAGGCATATCATCGAGCGAAGTGAAAGGATGTTTTGTGATTTTACGAGTGGTCCGGACATCAAACTTGCTACAACTACAGTCACATAGCCTGGACAATGGCGTATATATTACATTGACTTTTTGTACGTTGCACACAAGTTTAGAGAAATTCATAAAATATGCAAATTTAGAATTGGCCAAAGTAAAAATGCTTAATGACTTTGCATATTGTTGTATCGTAGTATCTATAACATACGTAGCAAGTTTCGTCAACTTTGTTTGGAGATATATATTTCAATCGAGATATATATCCCTAATTCGAAAAATTCAATAAATATGCAAATTAGGAATTGCCTGAAGTACAAATGCTGAATAACTTCCAATAGTGTTATATCATAGTATCTCCAATGTACATGGTAAGTTTCGTCAACTTTGGTTAGGTCAATTCAGATAAATATCCCTTATTAGGAAAGTTCATTAAATATGCAAATTAGACATGGTATTTAATGTTAAAACTTAATTCTTTCCACATTTGATATATATTGATGTGATTAACATTTTTAGCAAATCTCACCAGAATGTGTGCAGTCATTCTCAATGTCTATCCGTTTCGTTTTTTTCTAAAATCATTAATTATGCAAATGAGCAAAAGGTATGCAAGCCCTACCGACCAAAAACTAATCAGTTCTTGCTATATACTAACTGAATCTACGTATCAGATTTGATTTTGATCCAATAAGCCGTTCTTGAGATATCGCACCAATAGACAGAGAAACAGATAGACAGACGACAGAAAGACAGACAGACAGACAGACATCACTGCGACATTAGCTCACGTGTGTATATACGTGTGCTGAAAACTGAACAGCATCCGTCTGCATTCATTTGTATCATGTTTTGTCTACACGGAGTCAACGGTGTGTTGACCTATTAACTAACAGCAAACTGTTTTGATATCATCAACGTGATCATTATGTCGGCACCTCAGCTTTTGTGTTTTATGTAAACACTCAAACACTTTAATTACCTAGCAAGTTCGCTGACGATATTAAGATGTTGATAGGTAGTTGCCGAAGCACTTCTTTGATGAAATACCCGTTGTACAAGTTTGTACAAGTTACTCTTTCGGCAAGAAATTGAAAGCAGCAAGAAAACGTTAACATCACTACATTAATGAAAGCCTATGCAGAAATGAACCTTGTCAAAAGCACACAATTGCCATCTTACCAGATCTCGTCCCAAAAAAATGTCATGTCATGGACAGCAAATTACATATTGCGAAAAACAAAACAGGTAAGAATTAACCCTTTGAGAGCTGCAATTTTTCTGACCAATGTTTTAGTACAACATTTTATTTACTTTTATGAATTTTTCTATAATGTTTTTGATAATCTTTGACTAAATGTATAGTACATTTCGTTGGCTACACTTTTGTACCAAAATTTCTGCAAAAATGTCCATTGACCTATTTTGTACAGGGGACAAAAATTGACTTTGGCGCTAAAAGGATTAACCTGATCAATTTAGACGGTGCGCTTGTATTGTCTATTTGTCAGTGCCCGAAGCAGCAATGCGGCCTCAAACAGTGCGTTCGTATTTGACGTATTTGCATGAACTCCTTCACTGCTGTGAGTGTGAAACGCATTCATCGTTAAGGTTGGCGGCGTTTCGGCTCTGGTTGGGGTTTCGTACCAGTGTCACAATAGGCTACAAACAAAATACTGACGTGCATCAAACCATGGTTACTCAGCTGGGTAGAGTAAACATGATCAAACAGGGGAACTATAGAAACCTAGCTAAGGCTTTTGTAACGGCATTGGAAATACAATGAACATTCAATGACCATGATAATCCACAATGCTTGCCTTACAGTAAGTATGGTGACCCAATTCCGCTTCTGGCTCCATGATCGTAACGAGCGTCTATGCACATATAAGGAGAATTCTACGGAGCTACTAACACGGATTTAGATTCTTTTACCTCCAAAGACTTGCGTACGGGTGACCGAAAATTAAAACCGCGGTTGTTTCAAGTAGTATTTGCTTAAAATAATTTTCTATCACGGTATCAACCGATGCGCGATGGGACGCTATTAACCCTACCGCCGGTGGAGCCAAGAGTGATATTTTATGACTACGCCGTAGCCGTATTAGGGATGGACCGTTTGATATACTTGGCGTTCTGGAAGATTTAAAGAGGTTGCATTTTTTCGTACCTGATCCACTGTTCAGTTTTTTTTACTCTCTGATTACTGGTAGCTTATTTTTCTCTCACTCCTCATTTGGATACTTTTTTCCCGAAAAACAAATATGCAGTCCTCTACTGTTTGCGGCGTTCAACACATTAGATAATCAGGAACACAATACAGATGTTTATGCCTCTTGAACTGAGTGTAATTCAGGTGATAAAACAAATAATATTTATATTTTTTAAAGTGTATTTACCGTTAAGTTATTAAAGTCCATTCATATCAAGATTCATCGTCTGTTGCTGTACCCATAAATCTGAATTCTTTCATTGTTTTACTTTTATGATAACATGTCAACGGTTTCTTTGTCATGTGCATGCTAAGTATTTTCCTGTTTTATGCAAGCTGTATAAATTATAGAATTCTTATTTTCAAAATGTAAAGGGCCACGGTTCTGTCGTAAATAATCACAAATGTAATATGTTTTATAACATCATACCAGTACATTGATGGCGGAAATGCTGCGATCTGAACAGTCGAGACGCTATAACAACCATGGTATATTGGCGATATACCATGGCAGGCCTGCGCACGAGTTAAAGTCCGTTTTTGTCATTCCATGCCAGAATTTCAATAGGAAGGAATTTCAATAGGTAGGAATTTGACTAAGTAACTGTCCGTGATGATTGCTTTTTCACATTTCGTACTGCTTTGTATTAATCTCCTACATGGAGCTTTTGAAAACAAAGATTCGAATGTTCATTCTCTTATTTGAATGAAAATAATAACATTAATTTCCTCGCTTGATTTACATTTTGAACAGAAAATCTGAGACAATTTGGACTTCTCAACTCAAAGTTTCGGATTACATCTTAGCTCAGATTATGTTTCGGTTGGTGCAAAGGGCTAGAAAAGCTTACCTTTCTCAAATATGGTCTTCTCAAACGACGTCTCGATTATTCTGTTTTCAAAACGCACACTGTTAGAACGGAATTTTATGGCACAAGTGAGTCGTTGAGTGAAAGTTAGTCGTTGTAGTTTGCAATTGTTAGGCAACTGTCATGTGACAAACTTAGTACGTTTTAATGGTGGCGCTGCCCTTCGGGTTAAACATTTCATAGGCTGCTTTGTAGTAGGTGGTTGATCTCAAAGTTAATATTCTTTAGCGTTTACAACAAGGATTTCGTTTGTCCGTTAAAGCATTCGGTTTCCTATGGCAAGCATTTTACCAATAGAAATGTCGTTATTTAAAAATATGTATAATTAATATCGCAAACTTTTGCTGATTACTTACAAAGCCCTCAATGGACAAGCTCCACAATACCTCAGGAATTTAATAACACCTTGTGCCTCATCACGTGTTCTTCGTTCATCTGATAGATGCCTTCTGCACACACCTAGATGGAATCTGACTACCTATGGTCGCCGCTCCTTCTCTGTAGCAGCTCCTGTCCTTTGGAACTCTTTGCCCCTGGACATAAAAACCTCTCCTAATGTCAACATTTTCAAAAGACGCTTAAAAACTTACATCTTCCAGAGAGCATTTTCATTGTAACTCTAAGCGCCACTGAGCATTGTTTAACTTTGGATATTTGGCGCTATACAAATTTTCTAGATAGATTAGATAGATAGATAGTAGCATTTTGAATTTTTCCCACACATATCTTAGTAATAGAGTGCAGCGTGTGGTCCTTAATGGGCACTTCTCCTCATGGAGTTAAGTTACTTCTGGTGTACCTCAAGGGTCTCAGTTACGTCCGCTTCAATTTGTTCTCTATGTTAATGATATCGGTTCTTAAGTTTCAAGTTTAATGTCATTGAATTTAGACCCAAACCCAAAAAATTACATTGTTCTGGTTTTTTTCATAATCGATTGATGGCTTTGATCACTCGTGTGACTGATCCTTATTACCAAAAATCAATTCCTAAGTTGGTGACTTCTGTGCGAGTCCCTTTTGAATTCATAGGATCATTAGGCAGAAAGATTAGTTAATGAGTTTAGCAAAAAACTCACTATATACGCATGTGAAATGGAGAGCCCCATCGAAGTGACAGGAACAACACGAGTAATTCATACTGATCCAGTAGCTCAGTTGGTAGAGCATCCGAAATGTATTCGGGGGACGTGGGTTCGAGTCCTGCTTGGGTAGACTATTGTGAAAGATCTAAAAACATAACAAAAAAAATTTCATAACAATATTATTCATTCTTTGCGAAAGCAACTATGCCAAAATGCTGAAAATATTATCACTCGAGGAATATGCAAGTGCTTTGTCGGAAAAGCTGTTGTTCACGATGTTTTAAGGTAAATGTGACAATAAATCTCCTATCCAATATATTTTATTTAAAAGTATTTGCCAGTGGGATGTTTGGAGTGATTCTTTTTTCAGATTTATTAAGCTTACAAAGGGGAAGCTTGAATCCGACAATCTAGAAAATGGTGCTTATCAATATTTGTCAAACAAGCATGATTTCCACCCATTCATGCAAAGAGATCATCAGCAGTTTCATATCGGCCTTCCATTGTGTTTGCGCCAACAACGTAGGGAATCGCCGCGGCGAATGTAACATTTACAACGTTTGAATTGCCAGATTCTCGGGACTCGACCGAAAATTCCCGTCACCGCTTCCGGCCAACCCTAAGGCCATTTGTTTAATCTGTATTTAACAGAGCGCATACTGGCTGTAACTGTATAGTTAGAGGCTGCGATGGAAATATGAAAGCTGGTAACAAGTCCACGATAGAGCGCCAGTACTGAAGAATACTGGGTGTGACGCTGAGCAAATTTACAATTCAATTTAATCTTCGTACGCTCGATGTTATTATCTATGGGAGCACCCCCGCTCCCCAAAACTTTCAACCCACTGGTTTTCGAAAAGAACATTTCGCCTTGTGTCCTTCAAGTGCCCTAGCAACATGTATTTGTTAGCAAATTTAGGGTACGAGTTTTGGTTCGATTGTCACAATTTGTCGAAATTTATAAACAGATTAGGAGCTCTTCAAAATAAATATTGAGTATACAGTAAATCTGTCCAAACCGCCGTTTATGGCTTCATGGCATCATTATTCTCTTCATACTCTCAAAAAACTCAAATAATAGCACCCGTCAAGTTTTGTTCATCTACAACGATAAACCACTCTTTCAATGAAGTTTTCGTTGACAGTCCTTCAATATGATGAAGTATCAGTTCCATTTTAAATAAACAAAACTGACCCTTTTTAACTAAATAAATAAATAGAATTGTTTAGTGTTCACAGCAATAAATTTTTGAATTTTTAGCTCGTTTCTATTGAAATCACTGTATTTTGCGTGTGTAAAACAATCTTTTTCGCCAGTTTCACTTTGCAAAATTTCGCAGTATCTTACTGCAAACATTGAGCGCAAGGCATTAGAAAAACATAACAGTCGTGAACTTATGCAAGTGATATCATCTGCGAACTATATTGCACATAAGTCAACTGGTTGTCCTGCACCACGAGTCGATGTCTTGCATTTGGAACCTGCATGCGATAGTACAGAAACTATCATCTAGAACTTAAAATGACGAATTCAATACTGGATTATTTATGTCTTGAATTCACAGCACACATTTAAGGAAGTTCAGTTTTTAAAGCGCAAATAAACCGTAATGATTCAGACAAACCTTCGAGCGTGCCGACGAAACACAAGTTTTATTCAACACAGTAATTGAAGATTAAGTGGTTACATGGATGGATATAATATATTTGATTTGTTTGAATACAAGTGTTGACGAAAAAATAAGCTGCTTAAAACATGGAAGGAACATTGTTCAAACTGACCGAAACCATTTTCTCAAATATCTTATTTTGTATAAAAGTTGCAATTGTGTTAGTTTCGATCTTTTTTCAAATTACTGTCCAAAAACTAGTATAAGAGAAAATGTCAGGAATCAATACTGTTTCATTTTGTCCGCATTTAACAACTTAGTAACTGAAATGATTATGAGTGTTTTAAACCCTTTCTTTAGCATGTACAGGTTGGGCTCTTGTTAATTAATGTCAATGGTGAGTGGACATTCTAAAAGGGTTTTGGTAAACAGATTAAATCATTATTTAACATTTCCAGATTAATTGATCGTCCTAATTAAACACACTCAAAAAGCTTAGTTTGTCATTAGAGACAAACATTTGGTTTTTCACGGTAACCGTTGTTGTGGCTTGTGTATATAAGAAGAAAACTCATCAATTTTTACACATGCAGATCTCAACTGATTGGCAAATACAGCCGTTCACTCAGATATAATCGCAGACATTGCCAGAGCCATAACCGTACCACCGACCAGCAGATGTATGATAGGTGTGAACAACACTCCGGTGTTTCCCGTATTACACAGATCTGTGTCGCAGCATTCTTGACAAACGCTAGTCTTGATGCCTGAAATATTAAAAATTACGAAAAATGAAAGCATTTCATGTTCATAAGGCCCCTGCAAAAAATGAAGGGCGACAAATAAAGAAGTCCAATGCCCCACGTTAGTAGCTTTCATAACTCTATAAATATACTCCTTTTAAAGTATACAGATAACAATATATGGTGTTTTTTTTTTCATTCTTGTACCAAGACAGTCGTAGATGAGTGTATGTTTGGTAAGTTCATTGTTTATTATGGGTTCTCGTTTGCATTAAATAAGCCTATTTCATTACCCGCAAGCGAAGTCTCCACACATCCATTGTCGCACGATGAAGTAGCGACGCAACTCCTGGCGAAGATTGTCTCTTTCTCATCAACCTCAGTTCTACTAACCTAGATAATAAAAAAGGAAATAACTTTCAGGAATGCTTTATAGATGCACATTAGACAAATACACATCCGAGCATTTGAATCTTAAACATAGTCACACGGAACTATATATTGATAGATACAGCGGTAGAAGGTAGACAAATAGAGCATGCGCGTCATTTAACTTACAAGGCAACTGTAAGAGCCGGATAAACAGTCCGTCTTCGTGTTTTCATAATCTGTTCGACAACCAGCGCTAAGTCCAGCACACACATAACACTCCAAGGCAACACTCAACTTTTGTCGCGGCGTTCTCGAATACCAGATTGCAGGATGCGGTTTTTTGCCTCCGAGTTCTCTGTACGGTCGAGAACACGATGGTCCAGTGATAAGACGCTCAAAATTCATAGTTTTTAAGAAAAATTATATTTGTTTCTCTACTCTCGCGAGAGTTTAGAAGTTCACGCAGTGCTTTTAACTGCCTTTGCCCCCAGGCAAATTCTATCTACAGGACAAATTATTCAATAAAATGGTATTTTGTAAGACAGAACTTTGCATACTTTCTTTTGAGAGTCGTAGAAGTAATATCGCTTAACTTAATTGCCTTTTAACATTTTCCAGTAAGTAAAATTGATTCCGATTCCTCTGTTCTTATTGGGGTCGATTTTGACGCTCATGCTTTTCCATCAAATGCCTGATGTACGTGTCCCCTGTCACTTATCGCTTGTAGGCGCTCGTAAAAAATTAAGCGAAATGAAATTAGACGACTGTCACTTTCGAAGGTTCAGTGCATACAGCCATTTCCAGTTCGTCCAAAAGCTCAATAATATGTTAACTATGACATGAAAATCCAATCTCTTCTTGTCACGAATCAGTGTGAATACAGTCAACAGTGACCACGCCATCTTAGTGGGATGAGTCACCCCCTGATGGCGTGCAATCCTTGCCAAAATTTTGGGTTTGTTTCAAATGACGACCTTCAGGTGAAAACCGGGTGCAAATTATTTAATCCACGATTCTTACTGCTTTAGTTATCGAAAGCTCACATAGGCGAGTCAAAAACTATTATCCCCGTAATGTTTTTTGGTCAAAACATTTTCGCAAAAGCATGCTATCAAATCGCGCATTGCTCACTTCATCTGTCAAAGAGCACTGTCAAAATTTTGTGAGAGACAGAGGGACAGAAAGACGGCTTTCAAGAAATTTTCATTTTTATTCTTTTTCTACATACGCATATCACGTATACGTATGCATAGAAGCCCGCTGTACAAGATCCTGGGGCCGTTTTTATTCATGAAGGTTAAGTTGTATAGCGCTGATTGCGATTTCAAGCTTGTTAAATGTAGCTAGCGCTGCTCGTGACAAATTTTTAGCTTTGCATGCGTGGCTGTTGTTGCAGCTAAGTAGTCCGAGCCATTAATTAGTGTGGTCTTAAATATCCTTTGTAACTCTTGCTGGTCTCATTTTCGTCGTTCTTGCGGAAAGCGCGACCAAATCCTGCTATAGAAATCTGGCAAACCGTGACGGTGTACATTTGAACCGTAGTGACACTGCTGAGCTATGTCCATTAGGGGAACAGTGTATGGTAAGAGCAGTCATACAAATAAGAAAAGAGGACTGACTGTTCAGTAGAAATAAGAGTCGTTTTAAGAGAGAGAGAAAGATGCACATTATTGATCGTTGTAATTATACAGTTGGTAACCTATACCTATTCATGTGAATCGTATTCCCACCAAAAAAAGTATTATATTCAACTTCTACCATGCTATTGATGTCCAAAGTGATGGATACCACGAACTGATTTGCATAATAATAGTCAAGTATAAGCTTATGGTCACCATGACACACAGCTGAATGGTCAGTCTGTACATTGGCAACTGTCATATACAACTGCCACTAGACCAGGTGTTTCTAATACACAAGTTTCAACCTCATGGGATTCATTACAAAGGTTGAGACTTTAGTTCAAATCAGTGAAAGTCAATATATCGTCAAAATATCACAACTGAATAGTACTAGCTTGTATTCGGGGCCAAATTGACACTCACAGAACGAGGCTAACACAAGGACACAAGGTAGCAATCAAAGTGCAGTAAGGTCAATACTACTTACTAATGAGACCTAAGAGAAAGGGGTCAGCCAATAAGTGCGCTGTAAGTGGACCTTGTAGTATCAGAGGCACCAATCCTTGTGGCCAGTACATGTGTCTTGGACATAAATAGTAGGTCATTTTGAAACAGGACTAATACAGTCTTGGTTGGAACCTTGCCGGACATTGGGTGTTCGATGTCATCGATACTTCCACTTGCTTTTAATTTCTGCTGACCTACGTGATGCCAATTCTTCAATTCATTTGATTTGTCGTCCTTGTTCCAGTATTATTTATAATAAATTGAGGGTTTATTTTTCGTTGTCCAAGTCTCCTCGGTTCTCTCATTTGACCGTCATTCTCTTCAGTTTGTCGATCCTAAAAAACCTTCGCCCACGCCGACACCATGGGAGGCATGTGAATGCATGCCAAGCGAATCTTCAGATTCATTAAGAAATTATCTTTATTAGCTCACATGACGGAAGCGTTTTAGCGATAAAGCCGAGGCGTGGATGTAACTTGTTCAACGTATTTCGGTTCTTTAACCCCTGAGCTCACATCGCCCCATGCCCCTCCCTTCATCGACCCAACGCAGGCATAACAGTATATTGTGCCAAATTGTTTGGTACGGTCTGAAAATTAAGGACTCCCCAAAGTTAACTGTACAGGAGGCCGCCGCTGATGTGTGACACTCTGAATGCACAAACCAGACACGAAGAAATGAGTGTAAGTGACAGTATATGGACCCTACATAAGATATTGGCAGCCCATTTTGAGCGCTTCTGTACTTATTATACTTCATCAATTGGTGGAAGTTTCAATAAGTAATTTTTGTGACATCTTCCACGATTATTGTTCACATTTATACTACAATAGCAATTAAATATTGAATTCCATATGTACTGAGTGATAGACAACTTGTAAGCCGTATTATGTTAGAAAGTGAACACAGATCTTTGGTTTTGTAAAAAAAAGCAGCAGACGACAAAATTTAACAATAAATATCAAAACCGATCGGAAGTATTCAACATACATAACATCCTCAACAACCACACTTTTGACTGACTGTGAAAATGCGTCAAGTGATATGAAAGCATATACACTCAATAATAAATCTGCACAAAAAACGCGGCCATGGAAAAGTAAAGAGTAAAAATAAAATAAGGACAGAAATGCATTCAAGGCCAAAATTTGCATAAATAGAACCGAAATTGTTTAAATCAATTTGCAGTCAATACAAATGAAGAAAATAAATCAACCAGCCCAAACAGCAGTATTGGTTGTTATTTAAAAACCCATAGTATTACCAATAAATAATCTCTGCCTCCCTGTAAAATTAATGAAACATTCCTTCCACAAAGGTATTAGGATTGCTGAAGAAGAGATGGATAGAGTGAGGATGCCACATTCAGAGGGAATGGAGTGAACATAGGGGCATTTATTTTCGTCACCACTTTCAGACAACTCTAAGGTGCGTTTAAAACTTTTTCGAGTACCCGACAACTAATCATGAATCTATTTCGAATATTTTTCTCAGCTCTGCTCAACAGAACACAAATTGGTCGTTACTGTATAGTAAGGGACTGAGAGGAGGTATGAAAACTGGTAACAAGGACACGATTCAGATGAAATTTTGAAAGAGAGTCTGACGTCGGAACTGCGCTTGTGATACTTTCTTGTTTATAAACATTGCATTTTATGCCTGACATTTAGATGTATTACGTCAACACTACCGAAAATTTTGAATCCAGTCATTTTCGAAAAGAAAATTGCGCATTGTGCTTCAAGTTCACTGAATCTGTTTTATTAGGAAAATCTATGATAGAAGTTATTCTGTCCCAATCGAATTTCATGCCTTCATTGTATCTATATATCCTTTTTAATATCAAAGAAACTAATAATAACATTCACCAAGTTTTGCCCTTACACACATTATGATAAATTCACATAATTGTAAATCAAACTTTCAATGACATTCATTTAATGAAAGGCATTCAGTTCAATGTAGGATAAGTGGTCCTTTTAACAAAATACACTTTTATGACATGTTCAGGCCAATGGAGTTTCCACCGTGCCCTTTTTCTGTAATTTTGATCTGTTGGAATCACTGACTTCCATATATGTCAAAAATCCTTGTCACTAGTTTTTCCATCGCTAAGTTTCGCAATCTAATATTGAATGTAAATTGAGATGCTAGTCATTTGAAAACATTACCATGAATAAGAGTCGTAAACTTATATAAGATTCAAATTAGCGACATTTATACTGCATTTAATACTGCAGATAAATCAGCCAGCTGTCCTGCACCAAGATTCGATGTCTTGCACGTGGAACGTGCGAACGATAGCACAGAAAATATCACCTAGCACTGAAAACGACTAATTCAATAATGAATTAGTTATTTCTTGAATTATATTTATACATATGAGGAAGCTCAATATTACATATGCAAATAAACCATAATGATTCAGACAAACTTTGGAATGTGCCGGCGGATTGAAAGTTTTATTCGACATATCAATAGAAGATTAAGTGTTGCTTACATTGATGAATAAAAAAATGTTGACGAAAAATTACATGCTCAAAACATGAAGGAACATTTTTAAAACTGACCATAACAGTTTTCTAAAATTTCGCATCCTATATAAACTTGCAATTATGTTAGCTTCAGTCTTTTCGCGAATTCCTGTCAAAAATACAAGTAAGAGTGAACATGTCTGGAATCAATTATGTTTCATATTGTCCTCATTTAACAACTTAGTAATTGACCCTTTTCATAAGTTTAGCGCCCTCCTGTAGCCACTGTGAATTTAAAATCAAAGCGAGGCCACTGGGGAAAACCCTGGGCAGGGGCTGGAGGCCACTGGGCAGGGGCTGGAGGGTTTTTCCCAGTGGCCTCGCTCTGAGTTCAAATTCACAGTGGCCACCGGAGGGCGCTAGACTTATTAAAAGGTATATTGAAATGATTATGAGTGCGTTTTACCCTTTCTTTACCATATAAAGATTGGGTTCATGCTAATTAATTAATGTCAATGTTGAGTGTGGACATTTCAAAAGGGCTTGAATTAAACAGGTTCAACCATTATGTAACATTTCCAGATATATTGATATCCTAATAAAAACAAAATCTAAAGCTAAGTAAGCCATCGGAGATAAACATTTGGCTTTTCATGGTAAGCTTTGTCATGGCTTGTGTATATGAGAAGAAAACTCATCAGATTTCATGTTCACACACGAAGATCTGGACCGATTGGCAAATGCAGCCGTTCACTCTGACATAATTGCAGACATTGCCAGAGCCATAACCGTACCGGCGACCAGCAGATGTATTATGGGTGTGAACAACACTCCAGTGTTCCCCGTATTACAAAGATCTGTGTCACAGCATTGTTGACAAGTTTCAGTTTTGACACCTGAAATATTAAAAAAATGAAAGAATGGCAATACTGTGGTCATGAGACCGCTGCTAAAAATGGAGATAGCGACATATAAATAACTCAAGTGCCACGCACTAGTAGCTTTCATAACTCTAAAATTAGACTCCTTTTAAAATATACTTAGATACTGTTCCCTAATATTTTCTTTCGCTCAGCGAAGGAAAATACGAGTGACGTAGTGACCGTGTCACCACGAATCGAAGACCAGTGGTCACACATTCATTACGTCACGAGTATTTTCCGAGTTGAACGAAGAAAAATATTAGGGAGTAATATACTTATCACATGCACAAGCCAAGATTTCTTTATTTTTTGCGAAGTAAAGGAAGTTTTTGTGACGATTCCGTGTTTAAACTTTTGAACTACTTTAGGAATAATATTAATACACCATGGGCAAGTTGTCAATCATTTCCAGTCTTCCGTCGGGTGAGCGAAGAACACGTCGTTCACGTTCGTGTATGGAGCAAATGCCGAACGACCTCTCGGTCTAAACGTTCCTTCCGCAAAGTTATACACTTTTTCAAAGATAGAATAGGCCTAGAAATTTACCGCATACAAAGATACGCTATTTTTCGGAGACAAAAATCAAGTGAATCTCGACGGCGAAAGCACTGTCTGTGTAACGTCGCACCTGACAGTGATTACAATGCTTACGGAACAAACGGAAAGGACAGGAGATCGACACAAAAAAGGTCCGACGCACCAAAATTGATGACATAGACGCGGGTCGTCGTGACGCAGAACGACCAGAGAATAAATCCCGTATTTTTCGTTCGGAGAGGACAAACTTGGCTTGTGCACGTGATAAAGACAATAATATCTGGTTTGTACTCTTGTACCAAGAAGGCCGTAATGAGTGAATGTGTAGTAAACTTATTGTTGTTAATAAGTTCTCGTATGCATCAGATGAGCCTATTTCATTACCCAAAAGCGAAGTCTCCTTGCATCCATCGTCACACTGTGAGGCAGCGATGCAACTCCTGCCGAATGCTGTCACTTCCCCATTAATTTCAGTTCGAGTAACCTAGGAAATAGCAAAGGAAAGAACAAACAGGAACGCCTTTTAGATTCACATTAGACAAATACGCAGTCGAACAATCGGAAACATAGTCATATGGAACTTCATATTGATAGCATCGTCTGCTCGCATGGGTTCGTTACTTCCCACTAACTACCCCGCTGGGATCCATCTACTACATCTTCTGAGTGAAGTGGAATGGACCTTCAAAATTTTGCGCACCAATTACAGTGCGCCCAACACATGTTACGTAAACAGACAAAACTAATTAAGTTGGCGCGGACCAACCGCCGAATTAATGCAAATGTGCAACTGCGACAGTAGGTCCAAGCACAGTTACTTGTTGGCTAAAAATATTGATACTTTATACGTCATCTGCTTCAAAAATTGTCATATCATGTGATTTACGACCGAGTTTGAAAGACACATCGCTTCGGCAACAAATGAATAATTAAATAAATAAATAAATAAATAAATAAATAAATAAATAAATAAATAAATAAATAAATAAATAAATTGTACTGCTCCGATAACATGGTTTTCTAAGCTAGGGTAGGTGAGTCTGCAGGAATTTTGTTTCTACAAAATATTTGTACTTTTAAATACGCATTTTCAGGGGTTCTTGGAAATCCTGTAGCTGTAAACAGTTCCATCATCAGATTAGATTACTGGTAGACGTGTATATTTGTTTGAATTTCATACGAAACTGAACTGTCTGAATCGTAATTCTTTGACAGCAAATTGTACTTTTAAAGCACAGGACGGTTTGAACATTATCAGTCCTGCTTGTCTTCGGTGGAGCATGACTAGGCCTACGTCCATGGGTGGTGCAAACTGTCGGTCGCCCGCCATTAGAACTTGAAATGCATCAACGGTTTTCTTGGCTCTCGTAATTCCTCGAATTTCGCAATCGCTCAAAATAAAAGTGAACCACGATCACTGAGAGAATGTATTTCAGAATGTATTCTTTCATGACTTTGACTTTGTTTGTGTACCGTCTATTTACCATCTGTTCTGTGCTGTTTTGTGTCTATGTTTACTACTATTGTCGTACAAACTTTGACCTAGTGTTATTGAATTATGGATTGGTATGATTGCGATTATTTTTTTTTCATTGCAGCGTCGTCAAATTGGATATGTACGTATCTGCTGGATTTCAAACCATGGCCGAGCTGCAATACTTGCAAATTGAACTCGAGTGGAGTGTTTTTTTACATTGAAAAAAAATCTTGGTCGTTTTCCTCAAGATTTTTTTCGAAAGTCCGTTTCCGATTTACAGCAGACAACAACTGACGATCTTTCCTTACCGTGATCGCATTTGCAAAACGTACATAATACAGTACACGTTGTAGGTATCGCTGGCAGCCATATTGTTTGTAACCTATTGCCAACGATAAATGACGTCATACGTTTCGCGCTGGTTCTCGCGTGATTTTTTTGTTTATTTCCCGCGTGCGTGATTTTGTGTGATTTTTTTTCGTTTTTTTACTTCTGCGTCTACATAACTCTAAAAACTCTTGTGTCGGCGGGTAAAAAATAGGGCAGGTCGGGTTTTCGGAACAGAACAATTTTTTGTTTGGCCTAAAACATAAACCTGAGCAACATTCCAGTATCCGCATGGGTTAGCGGCCCCAGCAGCGTTCAGTGTGACTGGAATATTGCTCATCGTGAGACTTATCATTATTTGGCGATGTGTATTTCGAACTCGGTCGAAAATCATACGAGAATGGTCGACCTTTGCGTGATAAATAATATTGCTAATTTTCACAGTGAAATCGAATGCGGAAGATGACATGGCATAATCTGCATCGCAAATGGGCTTCCGAACTTTGGGAGTTTTACGTTCATATACACACGTGTAAGGGCCGCTTTGGTGCAGAGCAGTCAACAAGTAACTGGGGTTGAAGAGATCGATGAGCTCATCGTCTATGAGACTCTTGTCGATGCATGTTGCCGACAACGAAGCGAGGCTTGTTATTAGGCACCTTGTTCCTGCATAATGCTAACGAGTAGGGATACCACCATGCACTATGACACTGCAATGTTTGGAACGGTAAGGCAAATTAATTGCTAGGTCAAATATTTGCCACTTTAGTTGTGCTCGTTAAAAAAGACATAATTGCTATTTTAAATAGAGCTGACTGCTTTCTTTTTGACTGTCAGTCAAACTCTTAACATATAATACGATGTGTTCTCTCGAGGTCGTTCATCATGGACGTCACCACCGGATCTTACAGGTATGCTGTCAACTGCTCCAATTTTGCCACAGTTACCATGGAAAGAGAAAATCTAACCAATCACAGATTTTAAGCGGGTGGCCGCTTTTTAAAAACAGCGCCCTCACATGAGCAATTTGAATACCAAGGAACGCCCCTTTGACCATATATGGGCATATTTAGATTACAGGTGACTGTATACCTTTAAATACATGTACTAAGCGAGTACGTGATAGGTTATCACAGGTCACATACAAAGCGTGACGCTTTAACTTAAATCAGATGTTCTAACGACTCGTTCGTCCAAAGTCTAATTTCAGTGAGCATTCAGCTGCCCGGACAAGAGACCATGACAAACGAAGATGTATTGATAGATACAGAGGTGGGAGGCATACATGTACACATAGAGCAGGTGGGTCATTTAACTTACTTACATAACAACGTTGAGAGTCGGAAGAACCACAATCAGCCTTTTTGTCTTCAAAACCGGTTCGACAACCAGCAACAGGTCCAGTACACACATAACACTCCAAGGCAACACTCAAATTGCAGGCAAAACCTATAAAATCATACATCAAACAGAGCGATAGGTGATTTAAAACGGAACAGTATCTGTTGGCGTAATACTTCTACGTGGCCCGGCATATACGGACAATTAAGCAATAACCCCCGCCGCAGGAGGGTACACGAGATTTTGGTCCGATGCGCGACGAGCCGATAGGCGAGTGCTATATGGAGCGAATTCCGGGAGCGAATTGACATTGTACCAAAATCGAGTGTACCCGACAACGAAGGGGATTATTGCCATTATATTATATCAACTTCCGTGTCTTTGTTGTCTTACTTGGGTATTTTCATCACTCTAAGCCCCCAATGCAAAAAAACGGACGTCTGAGAGATCGAACGTCGGAAATTTTGCGCCCGAGACGGAGCATTTTTATAAGTTGGGGTTACGTACAGGCACACAGTATCCTACGATAAATAGTAAAATACGCATTACGTTCATATCGACATTGCATTTTATTCGCATGCAACACGAACACTATACTTGTCAAAAAATACCTTGTGCAGTCACACAGAAAATGGGTCAAGAGTTCAAATCAAATGAAAAAAGTAACAATTTTTTGGTAAATTTACATAAGAACAATAGTCCTGGCCGCTTTTTTGGCATAGGGCCTACTAAAAATAGATTTGTCTCATTCTGTACCACATACGCATATACGGTATACGTCGACCGTCGCGATATTCAGAGGTGGCACAGTGAAATTACAGGATCTATTTTTGATGGATAGTTTGGACGTTAATTTTACCAGAAAACAAGAGTTTTGAAATAATCCAGACTTGCGATGACTGCAACTGTGATGAACAGTTGTGCAGAGTGTGTTGCCCGGTGCAGGGAGTGCTGTATGCCGACACTGCTCGTTGCATTTGATGTGAAATTTCGTCGCAGTCGCCAGGAGTGATCCCATTGTTATTTTGAACTTCTTGGTCTACATCGTTAGGGTATCCCGGTCTGTTATAGCCCAGACTTTGGTAAATAATATCTGACATACCGTTACTGTGAGAAAGTGTAAATTTATTTGTGTATGAACGAATACTTATCTTCATTTTAAAGAGCTGTAGGATATATCGCGTCTCGACTCCCGACATTTTTGAGCAAAGTGGACGGTACGCTAGTCGCCCCAATATTTGTGTGCATAACACCCCAAATGTACTGCTTCAGAGATGTCTTTCATCATCCATCCCATATTATTTACACCAAGAGGTGAGTTACAGACCCACACGTTAACTGTGTATCAAAATTCGGTCTTCGGTCTTGGAAACAAGGTGGACTGTTACGGTTTTTCTTGAGGGTCTGTGGTTTAGATAGGTAAGCTTACGTTCAAATGCACCTACCGGGCAATTTTCGAAAATGCTGGATTTGGGCCCTTTTTACCACCGCTCTCAGTGCTAAAACAGTATTTTAGCATCGATGGAATGAGCTGTCGTCGAATCAGAATGGCGCATGGTAGCATGCTATAAAATAATAAATCTTATATTATGACTCTTTCCATTAATAATGTGCACAAAAGCCATTCTTGATTACTCTCAAATTCCGATGTCTTTACATTCACCCGGGCCGTAGCCTGAACAAATTGCAAAGGGTCAGGAACTTAGCTTGGCTAGAAGTTTGGTGATTTACATAAATGTACAGATTTTGCATATTATTTGCATATAATTGGCAAACAACACTGAATACGGCTATTGTTATGTCTACGCACCCGCTGTTTATACGTCCTAGTCACTGCGAATATACTAAACTATATATACGAGTGATATATTTTATATATGTGTGATGTGTGGGTGTTTATGTGTGCAAACGCCTTAGGTTATACCAAATAAAAAAATCAAAGTTATAAAAATCACACTTCAATGACTTTGATCTGGCATCTTTCCTCTACGACTGTCATGGTTATAAACACTCCCATTATATGATTGTGTTCCTTTCTTTTCAATTCTGATTAGGACCTAGTGAGTAAATTTCAAATTCTCTCCCAAGATACACTCTCTAGTATAAGTAAAGGTAGAGAGTGTACGTTGGAAGAGAATTACATTTAGTCAAATAGTGATAGAGTCCATGTAACGTTTCTTAGGACATCTAAATTACGTTTGAAACAAAGACATCTGTAGTTTTGTTCGTTGAATTTCATTGGTCAACAACACCAACAACATGTCCAATGTCAACATAAATAACGATACAAACAAAAACAACAACCACATTTCTTGGTTCCCTATGGGAACACCAGAAATCTAAGTGAGCTGCATAATCAAGCGTTTCATCTCCAGGTATGTACGAAGTTTGGGTATTTAATTGAAGATGTTTAATGTTGTTTCATTAGTAGAAACCTACTTCGAATATGTAGCAACGTTTCAGTTTGCCCATACCGAACTGGACCACTTAGAAGAGGCTTCAAGCTTTGATTTGCAGTGATCACGATCATATCGATTGCTCACAAACCACATATTAGAATTCACACATTTTAGAGTCACAGTTTGCGATATTGTCTTCCGAGACTTACCTAATATGAATATGAGTAAAACCACTCCAGACATTGTCCAGTGATCCTGTTGGTCGATGTTTCGAATAATATCTAAAACAATCAAACAAAATGATTTTGCGAATTCGCGTATGAATTTGTCATGTACTTCCTCATTCTGCAAAAAAAAATCCACAGGTGCCTACAACAGTGAGCACACAAAGCATAGACACTATCTATGCACAAAGTAACCAACTATTCTTTATTCATATTACTGGACGGGTTTTACCCTATTGGAACTATCTGCCTTCTTTTAATGTGCTCACCTCTTATTCCCTTTTCACAATTCCCCACAAATAATGACAGTGGGCTTTGGTCAAATTAGGGCGGCAAAAGGGTTAAATAACATGTTGCAAGAATACACTCTGTTTTTAAAGTGGGATAAGCCCTTCTTGTATCTGGACGCGCTGGGTCTGTGAAATCGGCGCTTTGGCGACCCATGTATCGATACTATAGGAATACTATAGATAGTAGGAACAGCCTGTTCAGTCAATCAATGACCATACTGATGCATGATGTCAAGTTCAAAATCAGTACGTACGTATTGACATTTACACCAAGTTCGCATGAATTATAGCTCATTTATATCAACAGGAATGATCAAGAATCTGCTTCGTAAAATGTCGTCATGAAGGCGCCTTTTATCATGAACTCCTATTTAAAGACCATCGAGCTTGTCACGGCAAACGGGACAAAATGTCGCTACATTTACAAAACGAGAATTCTTAACCCTAACTACACTATCTCAATTCATTAATTTGAAAGTTATCTGAGTGTTACTGAAAAGTACAAGTTGGTGGGTCTGGCAATGGTAATATTTGAAAAGTTTACAGAATAGACCAATTTGTTTGGTGTTAGTGGGTTGTCCATGAGCCAGTTTATTACATAAACCCAACGGTGGAGCTCTTCTCTGAGGAAGTGTCTCTGACAGATGTCAATGTTTTGAAGGAATTTAAATAAATTAAAACTTAACCACTCCCAAACCATAGTTTTTAGTCCGTATATGGTGTTAATATGGGTCCCAAGCTTACCGCGACGGTTTAAATATTGACTCAAGTTTTCATTGGTTTCTGTGCGAAAATATGTTGCATACCGGACTGACTTCCCCCAATTGGATAAGGCGTTTTTATTTTAGAACGTGAGCGATAACGAAGCTCTGACACAGTGAAGCAAGCACAAAATAAAAAACAAGAAATAGCGATACTTCTGAATCTTTCCCTAGTATACGATGGCAATACGGTAGTGAATAAGTAAATACACGTTCTTTCTTGCCATGCGACAACTTGATTAGTTATATGTCTACCCCCTTCGACCTAAAGGATTGAAAATTTTGGACTATATCCGTATTTCACGATATTTTTGTCTTTTCGAGTTATTCTTTGAGTATTTGTCCTGCTCCTAAGGACATTTGTACTGGTACTGTCACAGCGGAGAATTATATGCCAAAAGACAGGCCAAATCTCGAAAAAAGTGATAATTCAAATTATAATGTAAACCAAGCCATTGCTGATACCATCACTTGCCATGTAATAGTATAAATTCAATTGTATCAAATTCAGTGTCATTTTCTCTGAGCAACTTCTTAAATTACAAGCACCAAAACATTTACATGTAAAGATCACAAACTCAATAGAGGTTAATGGTTACGAATTATCAACCAGAAGCTCAAATCGGTCGGAATAAAATAAAACTGCGTCAAGACGCTACGACCTTCAAAGTTATAGTATCGAAACGTCTTTGCATTGATTTGATTTGGCACCGAACGGCAACCCCCTTCCCCTGAAACTCACCTGCTCTGCCTTGATGTTCTGTGCTTCTGACGTGATATTAATGGGAAGCTTGGATACTCGTACCCGCTTATATAAGACGCATTCCGATTCTAGGTTTAAAGGTTACCGATCACCACTCCTATAAATACTGAACAGAAGGTTGTCAGGTTTAAGAAGATATATGAGGTCCAATTTATTTACATTCAAACACTTACAAAATAAAAAATATATCTTTAAGAGAGCTTTGAAGTTTTGGTAAAATTCTATTCGACCATTTTGATGAAATGCAACGCAAGCCGGGGTCAATTTTCTTTTTTCTTCAGTTATACAGGTCGAAAATCAGAGAAGGGTCAACAGTTCTGTCAAAAGTCTGAAATTAAGCACCTTAGTTCCTTCTGCATTCTTTTAACCCGTTTCTGTTTTGTTTGTTTCAACGCTGTTGACAACCATCAACTTTTTGTTATTGAACATATCATAATTTTCATATTCGGTCTATTATAACCTAAGTCAAACAGACCGTTCCATTCTACCATCGTGACGGACTTAAAAAGATATTATGCTCTTTCAGGGGACATTTTTTAGTTTAGAAATTCATCCAAAATATGTTTTTCACTTTGATGCGATACTACCTGCATCAGTCTTGATAATCGCGAGTGGGTTGTCATGATTGAACTCAAAAAAGACAAAATGGAATGCTTGTATTCTTTTTGACGACCCGCGGTGACACATCAGTCAAAATTCTAAAATTGCTAATACGAACGCAATGATAAATATAATCAACTTCACTTCATTCATTTCTCATCACCTTCATCGTTAGCCTTTGCATTGTTTGCTAATGTCAAGCACTCCATCACGGCCATATCCATCAGGCAGCCGCAAACATGTATCACATTACAAATGTTTTGGGAAACGTCGAATTCTCAGTCTATGCGCTGCGATAAGTTGACTAGATTTAATCTATACCTGGTTCTTGAATCGAGGATTAGTTAGGATTAAGGTGATTTGTGGACTCTGGAAATTTGAACAAATTATTCTTACTCCGGTGTATTCACATTTGGGCCGTTACCTTAATGGGACCAAGTCGATCACAGTCATAATTTGTATAGCTTTATTTGGTACCGTCTTCCATCATGCTTTATATTCGTTGTCCATCAGAGAAATTATGAGGCGAAATAGTGTGCCTGTCGAAAATATAAAAAGGAACATCTATAAGCTCACCGACTTCTAATACTTTTATGAGCTTATTTATGAGAGGTGTGATACCTTTAAGGTGAAGTACTACGAATTACGTCAAAATTAAGTTGTGGTGTCATTTTCTTGAAACTTTGCACAAATATTCTTAGAAGTTGTGCAAGTGCAAAAATGAAATAAAAAATGGGGGTCACCACGCTTGTTTCCATGGAAACGGACGTTAAAATGGCGCTGTTAGAAATAAATAAAAATGATATAATTCACTTAAACTAAAGAAAGCAATTATAAAACGCTTAGCAAATGAGTTCATTTTAATAAATACTAAGACTTAAGATCAATATCTATCGAATGTATAGTTTTCATGATGTTTGTGAAGAAATTTTAACATAAGTATCGATTACAAAATGACGATATCGAAATTATATCACTATATAATTTTCGAACTTTCTTCCTGTCGCTTTGAATGGTGTCATTTTGACCAAACTTGGCGAATAAACTCCTGACATAATACCATTTAGTTTACACTTTTAATAAAAGGGTGTCACCACGCTACTTTTTACTACATCTCCAGGTGAATGGGTAATTTGCGCCATATCAATGGGAGAGAAATGTTAATTTTTCGCTCATATTGAATAAAAACCAGCTTCCTAGGGGGTCAAAATATGACAAGGTCATAGGTCACATGTATTTCTGAGAGACTGGGTCAAAAAATTAGGTAAAAGCGCAATTTCAACAATGACAGGTGATGTTAAATACATGCGCTACAAAATAACCCATTTGCGGCAGGCTGGAGTTAAATCTGCGCAGAAACGTTCTAAAGCGTGTGCGCGTCCGAATTCGTCGCCCTTTACCTTAATCTATTGCTTGTCAGGAAATATTCCCTTGTCGACAGGGAACAATTTTTACAAAAATTCAAACACAAAATTGTCACGTCTTACCTAAACTTTTATTTTCAATAGGCCATGCTATTGAGTTTTTTAGTAACTTGGTTCAAATTCGGTTGTAAACGCCGAATAGTTGCACATTTGTTTAGCAATGTATGAGTTAATTTGGTAATTTAAAACTGTGTGTGCGATGTATGATAGCGAATATGTACGTATGAGCGACTGATATGTCTGCGCTTGGTAACATGTTGTCGTTTGTTGCTTGTTCGAATCCAATTGATAAATATCTAAATGTTTCAACAAAAAATTATTTTTCGAAATGAAGTTCCCATTTCCTTTCTTAAACAATGAATACTTTTCTAAAATGAAGTTCCCTTTTCCTTATTTAACCAAAATTATATATGTATGATCCTTTCAGTCGAGTAGAATATAAGTGTGCCTGCTCTGATCTCCTGAACTGCTTGCGTTATGTCAACATTGTAACTATGAATTTGTCAGGCCTTGCATAGGGTAATTGAACGCCAGGTCATCGACAACATATTGTTCATAATGAAATAGTAATTAATAATACTTCCCAAGTATTCAAATTGCAAACAGAAATATCAAAATATTAATTTGGATTATACGCTTAAAAATTGCCAAACCGTAAAGCTTGTCTTTCACATGAGTAAATCGTACGAAATTGATAGGTCAGGCTTAATGGCTGCTCGATCATAAATAAGTGTATGATCATGACAGATCACATGAAAGAAGGTTAAAATATAATCAAATGTCAAAATACAAAGAAGGATTGTATTCATATCATTCGAAAGAAGCCAGGGAACGTACTTTAGACCGTCAGAATGAAACATAAAAACTGATAATGTAAGGAAATTAACACTAGCTTGACCTAAATGTAGTGTTTGCATCATTAAAGTTCGGATTTACCAAAAAATCAAGTTTTATGATCGAATTTTACTATCATGTTGTAATTAACTGTATTATTGAATTTTAGATAGATAGATTTTTTTATTCGTTCTTGAATCGATAATTAGTATGGCTTTGGTTAGTTTTCGACCCTGGGAAATGTGGACAAAAATTAGTCTTATGACAAAATGGGCTCTAAATTTTGGCTGAGATGTNNNTAGGCATAGTTTGCTTACCTTAATTTGCTAGTTTTTTGTTAAGTGGCTGTGACTGCCTATTTCATCTATTTATAATAGAGGAATACCCTGCATTGATCGATTTATCATGTATCGTCCGTTTTTTATATTTGGTCACTCCATTGAGAGGGCATCACTAAAGCCAAATTTATATCGTGCTTTTTATTCGTTATCTATCAAGGAAATTCTGAGGCCTTTCAGTATGCCTGTTCCTGTTGAAAAAGCAAAAGGGCAATGTAAGCGACTTCTATTGCCTCCACTTGAAGTTGATTAATGAGGAGTTTGATATCTGCAACTTGTTTGTTGAGAAGTAATATTGCATTCCCTGGTCGACAAGGAACAATCTTCACCAAATTCGAGCAGACATTGTCATGCGTTGCCAAATGTTTCATCAGAGACAATTTTAGTCACTGGCTTTAAATATGGTTGTAATGGACCCATCACACAGGAGTAGCATAAATTGTTCAGCGATGTATGAATTGATTTGGTTCAGTCTGTGTACGATGTATGACAGCGATTATGTTTGTGAGGCGGTTTCATAAACTCTACAGTCTGAAGAATGGGTTGCGGTCATATGAATTCAACATGTCTGCGCTCGGTAACATGTTGTTGTTTGTTCGAATGCAATCGACAAATATCTTAATCTTTTAACAAATAAATGCTTTTTCGAAAATGAATTTCCCATTTTCTTTGTAAACCAATGAATACTTTTCTAAAATGAAGTTCCCTTTCCCTTATTTAACCAAACTGATGTATAAGATCTTTTTAGTCGAGTAGAATTTAAGTGGGCTTGCTCTGATCTCCTGAACTGCTTGCGTTATGTCAACATTGTCTATAAACTTGTTAGGCCATTGCATAGGATTTTAAACGCCAGGTCATCGACAACATCTTGTTACATAATGGAATGGTAATAAGTGTTCAAATTGCAAACAGAGATATCAAAACGTTAATTTGGATTATAGCCTTAAAAATTGACACACCACAAAGCTTGTCTTTCACGCGAATAAATCGTACGAAATTGATAGGTCAGGGTTAATGGCGGTTCGATCATAAATACATGTATGATCATGACAGATCGCATGAAAGAAGGTTAAGATAGCATCAATGTCAAAACAAAAACGCAAAAAGAGGGTTATATTCTATCATTTGACAGAAGCCAAGGTGCATACTTTAGACCGTCAGAATGAAATATAAAAACTGATGATACAAGAACACTAGCATGAAGTAAATGTATTGTTTTGAATCAGTAAAGTACGCATTTACCTAAAAACTAGTTTTATGATCAAATTTCACTATCATGTTGTAAATAACTGTACCATTGAATTTTAGATAGATTGGTTTTCTTATTCTTTCTTGAATCGATAAGTAGTTTGGTTTTAGGTTAGCTTTCGATCCCTTGAAATGTGGACAAAAATTAGTCTTAGGCGGATATGGGCTCTTAATTTTAGGTGAGAAGTTAAGGGGGCCAGGCTTGGTAGTTTTTGCTAAGTGTTTGTGACTTATTCAAGCTATTTACTGCGGTAATGTCTATTTCATCTTTTTATAATAGAGGACTACCCTGTATTGATCGATTTACTACGTATCACCCGTGTTTGATATTTGGTCACTCCATTGAGATGGCATAAATAAAGTCAAATTTATATCACGCTTTTTATTCGTTGTCTATCAGAGAAATGTTGAGGCCCTTCAGTATGCTTGTCGAAAATCATGGCAGAGAGTGATGTAAGCGACTTCTATTACGGCTACTGCAGGGTGTTTGATGAGGGTTTTGATATCTGCAACCTGTTTGTTAGGACGTAATATTGCATTCCTGGTCGACAAGCAACAATCTCCACCAAATTAAAACAGAAATTGTCATGCGTCACCAAAAATGTTTCTTTCATAAGAGACAATTTAAGTCACTGGCTTAAATTTGATTGCAATGGACCCATCGCCGAAGAGTGGCATACAGTATTTAGCGATGTATGAATTGATTTGGTTCAGTCAGCGTGCGATGAATGACAAAGATTAGACATGTATGAGTGCTAATAAACTCTACAGCATAAGGAGGGTTGAGGTCAGATAAAATTCAATAAATAAGTTCGGTTACTGAACCACTCGACAGTAGGATTAGCGTAGGATTAGCCTAACTCTTTAGACTGAGATATCTGCGTTCGTTGACAAGTAGCCGTTCTTTGTTTGTTAGAATGCGATTGATGTACATGATAACCTTTTAACGAATAAATACTCTTTCGAAAATGAAGTTCCCTTTTGAATTCCTTTTTAACCAAACTGATGTATATGATCCTTTCGGTCCAGTATAATTTAAGTGTGCTCGTTCTGTTTTCCTGACCCGCTTGCGTTTCGTCAACATTGTCTATAAATTTGTCAAACTGGTATATATGGCCTGATAAGGTTTGTGTGCGTCGTGTGCCAGCGACTATGTGACCACGAGTGCTTCATGAACTCTAAAGCGTGTGGAGTGGTCGCAGTCAGAAATAATAGAATGATTATTGAGCTTATAGTCTAAAAACGCCACCGAGAGCATCTTGTAACATAATGGCATAATAATTATCAATAGTACAGAAGTAATCGAATTGGTAACGGCGATATGTTTCTTTGGATCATTTCCTCAGAATAAAATTTGTCTCTCATACGCCACAAAGCTTGTCATTCACTCGGATAAATCCTACGAAACCTATAGGTAAAGGTTAATTGCAGTTCAATCATAAATACATACACGATCATGACAGATCGCGTAAAAGAAGGTTAAGATGTCATCAATGTAAAAACAAAAACATAAAGAAGGGTTGCATTCATACTAGTCGACAGCTAATCCAGGCTACATAATTTAAATGAAATATGTTCCACTAAAAACTGATGATGCAAGAAAATTATCACTAGCATGAAAGAAATGTAGTCCTTGGTATCAGTAAAATACGGATTTACCAAAAACTCAGTAGCTTAACGATTGACTGTTATTCTCATGTCCTAAATTTACCATACCATTGAATTCTAGATTGTTAGATTTTTCTTTCTTCATCCTTGTTGAATCGATAATTAATTTGGGTCGGGTTAGTTTTCGATACTTTGAAATGTGGACAAAATGCGGACAAAATTAGTCTTAGGCCTGATCAACCAGGGAAAATCTCCACCAAAGTAAAACATGTCACTCGTCACCCAAAACTTTACATTCGTCAGACATATTTTTATGTAACTGGGGTTAAATTTGGTTATAATGAACCCATCGCCGAAGAGTGGTGTAAATTGTTCAGCGACGTATGAATTGATTTGTAAGTCTGTGCGCGATATATGACAGTGATTAATGTATAAGTGCTCCATAAACTCTACAGCGTGGGGAAGAGTTGCAGTCAGAAAATTATAACAGCTTATCTTGATTACCGAACCATTCACATGTATGGATGTGGGTTTAGTCGAGTGTTTGTGACTGAGATGTCTTCGCTAGGTAACAAGCCGCTCTTAATTGTTAGTTCGAATCAGATCAAAAAATTTCTGAGGCTTTCAGCGAATGAATATTTTTCGCAAATGAATATATATATTGTGGTCTTTCCACCTGGTTATAGAGTAAATGAAGACAACTTCATTCATCAGTTCTGCCTTTGTTAGTGATACAGTATAGTGAGTTGATCAACATTGTTTCATGATAACGGGAAACATGGCGAGACACCGGTGAAACGATAGTACTTTGACCGTGATCCTGTGATTGGGTGCCCTGGTAAACCGGTTTCATGTTTAGTGAGTTGTCTGAACGGTGTTTCGAAACTACAAGTTCGAGTAATTGATCTAAGCGCTGACCAAACATTGACAGATTAGTGCAGCATTTACTGTTGACAATGCTCATGAACTAGGGAAAGGCCAAAAACAATTACATGAACAGAGTATTTCTTGAAACAGCGTTTCACAACAAACTTCTCTAAGACTGAAAAAATTAGCACTATCTAAGCTCAAAATATGCCCTAATACTAAAACAAAAGCGTCCAGACCTCCTGTCGATACTTGGTCAATTTATTTGATACTATACACCGGATCGCTCACTATAGAGTCAGTCAACATTGACTAACACTGTCAATAACGGATCTGCAGATGGCGCCTCTTCTTCTAGGGAAGATGACTATCACATGTATAGAACCAAATGGAGGGGATACATAATAAGGGAGTAATGGTGAAGGGATTCAACTTTGGTTCTTAAACACCGTTAACATGAATCACTAAAACATAAGGGCCGGTTTACCGGTGAACCAGATCACATGACCAGGGTCAAAGCACTATCAATTCACCGGTGTCTCGCCATGTTTCCCCGTCATCATGAAACTACGTTGATCGACTCACTATACCGTATCACCTTTTTGATTGACTGCGGTTCATTAAAGTTGTCCACAGAGATGTCTTCTCCTTCTTCATCTTTTCATAATGAAGCAGTACCTTGCATTGATTTACCTAGACTGGCCCCATCGCTTTGCTTTTGGCAGTTACTATGGCCTGTTGGTCATGGCGGTCACCTCATGATCTACGCAACAGCCTAACGGTAAAGTGTATTCGTTCAATGTATTCTGTTCCGATACTTATATACCCACGACTGGGAGCAAGTATATGATTTACCGTACATCACCCGTGTTTGATACTTGCCAAGTAGTCATTCCTTAGATGGTATCACTAATGCATAAATCATTATGTCTTTAATAGAACAGAATCTTGGAATGGAAAATAAGGAGAGTGAAAGCTTCTATTAGGAGTCAAACGTTTATCGATTTTTTAACATGCTAAGATTTTTAAAGTATGACCAATTCAGTTTGCCATTCTTTCGGAATGTGACCTTTAAGGTTATTTAGAAGTTTCACATCATTGCTTATATACAGAGCTGAGAACTTACAAGAAAAGTAGCCCTCAGTAGCAGATATCGAAAAAGGGTTACGGGTAATTGATTGTACCGTATATACTTGTCAAGTCTGTAGTCCACCTCACGAAACCTTTTTTTCAGTAAATCGACAGTAGAAATCATTGTGGGTAGAAACTCCATTACCTTAAAATAAGCGGTGGAATCAAACTATTCATATGAGAAAATGTCTTCTAATGACAGAGCTAGACTAAGAGCAGTCAGTTTGAGGCGTATGTAACCAGACCTAGTTTTAGTTATTGTGGAAAGAGAATGAGCCTCATCGATAATGTATGAGTGACCTGGCCGCAGTCACAATTATAACATCCTTAGCTCGGTTATTGAACCAATCTTTTTGAGATTTGGGATTTAGCCGAGTGGTTTTGTCTTTGGCCTCTGCCGCTAGGTGATTGGGTACCGTGCGTTGTTGGTTAGAGCCTGATTGAAAACCATCGTATTCTCTACCCTGGGTTGATAGTTCTGCTGGTGGACAGAATTTTCCCCGAGGCTGTCTTCAGCCTAGTTTAAGCGTCGTATTCATTGCTCCGATAAAGTTTGTGTGAGATGTATGATACTGTGTGTACTAGCGTGAGTGCTTCACGAACGGTACAGCGAGTGGAGAGGGCGCAGCCAGAATTGTAACATCCTTAGCTCGGTTATTGAACCAATCTTTCTGAGATTGGGGATTTAGCCAAGCGGTTTGGTCTGTGGTCTCTGCCGCTAGGTGATTGGGTACCGTGCATTGCGGTTTCGAGCCCGATTGAAAACCATCGCATTATAAGCTAAAGATGTGAAGATTTAGATGAGATGGTTATATTGTCAATCGTCTCAAATAATCTAAATCGGTGCACCTTTCTCTTATTCTGAAACCTATTAAAGAAAGGACATTTCTATCTAGGGTAACTTAAGATATGGAGTGATCATATTATTTAGGGGCAACGGTACAGTAAAGGACCAATCGTTGGACCCAAACGAGATGGTTAGCCGTTCATCTATTTGGCCGATTGGAAGATCGATATTGGAATAGACGTTTTATTTTTAATCTTATTTGCTTTGATATGTTAAATATAAATCGGCAGAAATGTGTATCATATATAATACATTACACTCAAAAAGGGAATAAAATGTTTCCTTTAGAAGAGATTGTTGGAGGCGCTCATGTTCGAAAACAGTTGCAAAATATAGATCTTTCTCTAGCTTGGTTGGAATGTCAGCTTTATGACCAATTGTCAAAGTTCTTGCAGATAATGAATACTTCACTGATGTACGGAAGGTGCCATCTCTCGCCGGACAGCTCCAAAATCTGAGATATCCGCCATTTTTATAGAGCCAGCGTGGCACGCGCGTGACTGAAAGGAGACCCCAGTCCGGAATTTTTAAATTTGTCTGTAGCAGAGATTAGCCTGGCTATTGGTCAGACTCCCTAGCTAGTTTAATTATCCTCGCCGCGCTACAGTCTCTGTGCGGAGAATATTCAGTAGGGTATTCGATCGTTCTGGTCCAACTTAAATAAACTGCCAGGAAATGCTTTGAGATGATAACAATTGAAATTGTTCGTTAACGTCTTGCGGCAACTTCACCTTGTACCATAATAAAAGAGCATGTCAAAGTACAGTCTGCAATCCTGACGAACTTAAAAAATTGCTGCATCCGGTCAGTTCTTAAATATTATTTGAAAGCAAGTTTATTTATGTCAATTGAAGAATGCGGCTATTTACGACGACCATGCTCTACAAGCTACTGCTGACTGACTATTTCTAGGCATAGATTCGGACACAGACGTTTTTGGTGTGATACAACTCAACTCTCTTTGCCCTTGCCTATACTTTGTCGTCATTATAAAAAAATGTTAATCCTAAAAAATCGATAATTCGTTCTTGGATGTCTGCCATTTTAATGAGTAATAGATACATAAAGTGACAATAATTGTATTTGAAACAATAATTTAATTATATGCTTTTAAGTTCAAAATTACAAGAAAAGATCAGAAAAGAACCAAAAGTCAAAGAAATAATGAAGCGTAGCGGATGAATCTTGGATTAGCACGTGTGCAAAAATACCGTATAGTACTACCGATGTTTTAAAGCTTAAACGTAGCTCACAATGCCTCTTGTACCATATATGGATATATATGCAAATCAGGTATTCTTTTTTTGTAAAATCACATATTCAAGACCTGTAAGAAACCTGAAATTGTCGTAACAATGAATATAAATAATAATGGTTCCAGGTTACTGCCGGTGCTTTCAGTATTACAGAAGTCTCCATCACAACATTCTTGACAGCCATCCAGCGTTAGACCTGCGGACAAATTATCGAAAAGCCCTACTGTATAAAAGTTAAATTTTTAAGTAATTCATCGAAAGTATCAGTTTACTTAATGCAAATTAAATTTGCATGATATTGTGCAATATTCCATGGTGTGTACAGACAGAAAAAGAGTTATTCGTGAAATTGTTTCAAATTTGGTCTAATTATTTGAAGACGGATACATGTCATTGTGTTGAATCCGAAAGCATCTAAATTTGTCTTTACAACGATATATATATATATATATATATATATATATATATATATATATATATATATATATATATATATATTATATGTGTATTTCGTATATTATATGTGTATTTCGAA
>LD345639.1:91515-121534 GCA_001465055.1 Ptychodera flava
TTGGGATCCCTAGAATACGAAATGGAATTTTAACAGAAAAAATATAGGGACGCAATAGCTGTTATGGTCATGTTTTGAAGGGTACAGCAAAATCACGATTTTCCAAGCCAAATGCATTTTCGTCAAATCTGTCTTCTTGTAAGTCATGTGCTAAGCTCATTTTTAAATATAACCTCACTTGTTTGGTATCATTAGAAAGGAAATTTATTCGTCTTTAAGATGACATATTGCATTATGCAATATCTTCTACAGTTTTTGTCAAATATAACCAAAACTTACCCCTTACCCCAAAATTTAACATTACAAATTACAGAAAATCTCAAATTCTACCAATCTTTTAGCTAGGCATAATAAAAAATGCAATGCTTTGTCTGAAATCTGTTTTATTTGATACAGGGACATGTCAGAATTATGAAATAGACTTTTAACAGAAAAAATATTGGGAATCTACAGCTGTAACAGTCATATTTTGAAGGGTACCGCAAAATAATAGTGTTGCAGATTTGCATGCATTTTTGTTAAAACTGTCTTGCTATAAGTTATCTGCTGAGCTTGTATAACCTGGCTTGTTAGGAATCATTAGAAAGATAATCTACTAATCTTTAGAATGACATATTGTAACATGCAATATCTTCTATAGTTTTCATGATATATAACAAAAACTTACCCCATACCCCAAAGTTTACATTGAAAATTTCAGTCATAGCTAAAACCAAATTCTACCATTTTTTTAGCTTGACACAAAAAATCTGGCCGTTTTTGCTATTAAATCTATTTTATTTGTTACAGGAACATGTCAGAATTATGAAATAGACTTTTAACAGAAAAAATACTGAGAATCTACATCTGTAACAGTCATATTTTGAAGGGTACCGCAAAATCATAGTAAAGCAGATTTGCATGCATTTTTGTTAAATTTGTCTTCTTATAAGTTATCTGCTGAGCTTGTTTTTGAATATAACCTGGCTTGTTAGGTATCATTAGAAAGATAATTTACTAATCTTTAGAATGACATATTGTAACATGCAATATCTTCTATAGTTTTCACGATATAACCAAAACTTACCCCATACCCCAAAGTTTACATTGAGAATTTCAGTCATAGCTAAAACCAAATTCTACCATTTTTTTACCTAGACATATAAAATCTGGCCGTTTTTGCTATTAAATCTATTTTATTTGGTACAGGAACATGTATGAAATATGAAATAGACTTTTTACAGAAAGAATATTGGGATTCTATGGCTGTAACAGGCATATTCTGTGAAGTACTGCAAAATCACAGCAGTGCACACTCATATGTGTTTTGTTAACTTTGTCCCATTGTAGGTCATCTGCTGCGCTTATTTTATCACATAACCATGTTTGTTTGGTACCATTGAAAAGCTAATTAACTAATTTTTAAAATGACATATTGTTATATGCCATATCTTATATAGTTTTCATGGCATATGACGAAAACTTACCCCATACCACAAAGTTTATATCGACAATTACTTTCGTAGCTATCGTCAAATTCTACCAATTTTCTAGCTAGACATAACAAATAAGGCAATGCTTTATATGAAATCTTTTTATTTGGTATGGGGGAATGTCAGAAATATGAAATAGACTTTTAACAGAAAATATATTGGGACTCTACAGCTGTAACAGTCATATTTTGAAGGGTCTCTCAAAATCACAGTATTGCCAACTCACTTGCTTTTTTGTTAAACCTGTCTTCTTAAAAGTCATTTGCTGAGCTTGATTTTTGACATAACCTGCCTTGTTAGGTATCAATAAAAAGGTAATTTACTAGTCTTTAAAATGACATATTGTAATATGCAATGACTTGTTTAGGTTTCATGAAATAGGACCAAAGCTTACCCCATACCCAAAGGTTTACACAGCAAATTACTGCATATCTGAAACCCTATTATTTTTTACAATTTATTAACTTTATATACCAAAGGCAATGCTTGTATGCAATCTATGAAATATGTGTTTTTGTTAAAAAAGTATGTTAAAAATATGAAATTAACTTTTAACAGGAACATAATATGATTTTGTAGCCTTTTGGATCATATTTGGAAGGGTACCCAGGTATCAGGGCAAATTTGCCGAAACACATACATTTGCAATATATGGGTTCCCCCTCCAAAAATGATCCAAATGGCTACTAAATTGTATCATCTTCCCGTTAAAAGTTAATTTTATACTTGTGACATACTTTTGTAACAATAAATCAGATTTTAAACAAGAATTGCCTTTTGTATTATGTGCAGCAAAAAAATGGTAGAATTTAAGATAAGCTGTAATTTGCGATTTGAACTTTTTGGGTATGGGGTAAAGTTTGACCATATTCCAGGAAAAATGTGAATGACATTGTATATTACAATATGTCATCTTGAAGAAGAATAAATTTCCCTACTAATGATACCTCACAAGCCAGGTTGTGTCACAAAATAAGTTCAGCAGATGACTTACAAGAAGAAGAATTTAACAAAAAAGGTGCCAGTTTGCGATACTGCGATTTTGCATTTCCCTTCAAAATATGGCTGTTACAACTATACAGTCAAAATATTTTTACTGTTAAAAGTCTATTTCACATTTCTGACATGACCCAGTACCATATACAACAGATTTAATACCGAAACAGAGCTATTTTTATCATGTCTAGCTAAAAATTCACGGAATTTGATCACGTTATCTATGACAGTACTTTCAATATAAACCTTGGGGTATGGGGTACGTTTTGGTCATATTCCATGAAAACTATACAAGATATTGCCTGTTACAATATGTCATTGTAAAGACTACTTAATTATCTTTTCAATGATACTAAACAAACCCGGTTATAATCAATAACAAGCTCATTAGACGACTTATAAGATGACAGCTTTAACAAAAACGCATGCGAATCAGGAATACTGAGATTTTGCTGTACCCTACAAAATACAGCTGTTACAGCTATAGAATCCCAATATTTTTTCTGTTAAAAGTTCATTTCATATTTCTGATATGGCAAAGTACAAAATAAAACAGATTTCATACAAAAAATTGCCTAATTTTTTATGTCTGCGTAAAAAAATTGCTTGAATTTGACATTAGCTATGACAGTAGTTTTCGATGTAAATTTTGGGGTATGGGGTAAGTTTTGGTCATATTTCATAAAAATCTGTACAAGATATTGCATGTTACAATATGTCTTTTTAAAGACTAGTAAATATCTTACTAATGATACCTAACAAGCCAGGTTATATTCAAAACAAGCTCAGCAGATGACTTAAAAGACGATAGATTCAACAAAAATGCATGCAAGTCAGGAATACTGAGATTTTGCTCTACCCTTCAAAATCTGACTGTTACAACTACAGAATTCCAATCTTTTTTCTGTTAAAAGTCTATTTTATATTTTTGACATGACCCATTACCGAATGAAATAGATTTCATACAAATAAATGCCGGAATTTATATGTCTAGGTAAAGAAAAAGGTAGAATTTGATTTTAGCTATGACTGCAATTTTCAATGTAAACTTTGGGGTATGGGGTAAGTTTTGGTTATATATCATGAAAAATATAGAAGATATTGCATGTTACAATATGTCATTCTGCAGATTAGTAAATTATCTTTCTAATAATACCTTACAAGCCAGGTTGTATTCAAAAACAAGCTCAGCAGATAACTTATAAGAAGACAAATTTAACAAAAATGCATGCAAATCTGCTACACTATGATTTTGCGGTACCCTTCAAAATATGACTATTACAGATGTAGATTACCAATATTTTTTCTGTTATAAGTCTATTTCATAATTTTTACATGTCCCTGTAACAAATAAAATAGATTTAATAGCAAAAACGGCCAGATTTTTTGTGTCAAGCAAAAAAATGGTAGAATTTGGTTTTAGATATGACTGCAATTTTCAATGTAAACTTTTGGGTATGGGGTAAGTTTTGGTTATATATCATGAAAACTATAGAAGGTATTGCATGTTACAATATGTCATTCTAAAGATTAGTAAATTATCTTTCTAATGATACCTTACAAGCCAGGTTGTATTCAAAAACAAGCTCAGCAGATAACTTATAAGAAGACAAATTTAACAAAAATGCATGCAAATCTGCTACACTATGATTTTGCGGTACCCTTCAAAATATGACTATTACAGATGTAGATTACCAATATTTTATCTGTTATAAGTCTATTTCATAATTTTTACATGTCCCTGTAACAAATAAAATAGATTTAATAGCAAAAACGGCCAGATTTTTTTGTGTCAAGCAAAAAAAATGGTAGAATTTGGTTTTAGATATGACTGCAATTTTCAATGTAAACTTTTGGGTATGGGGTAAGTTTTGGTTATATATCATGATAACTATAGAAGGTATTGCATGTTACAATATGTCATTCTAAAGATTAGTTAATTATTTTTCTAATGATACCTAACAAGCCAGGTTATATTCAAAAAAAAGCTCAGCAGATAACTTATAAGAAGACAAATTTAACAAAAATGCATGCAAATCTGCTACACCATGATTTTGCGGTACCCTTCAAAATATGACTGTTACAGATGTAGATTCCCAATATTTTTTCTGTTAAAAGTCTATTTCATAATTCTTACATGTCCCTGTAACAAATAAAATAGATTTAATAGCAAAAACGGCCAGATTTTTTTTTGTGAAGCTAAAAAAATGGTAGAATTTGGTTTTAGATATGACTGAAATTTTCAATGTAAACTTTGGGGTATGGAGTAAGTTTTGGTTATATATCATGAAAACTATAGAAGATATTGCATGTTACAATATGTCATTCTAAAGATTAGTAGATTATCTTTCTAATGATACCTAACAAGCCAGGTTATATTCAAAAACAAGCTCAGCAGATAACCTATAGCAAGACAGTTTTAACAAAAATGCATGCAAATCTGCAACACTATTATTTTGCGGTACCCTTCAAAATATGACTGTTACAGCAGTAGATTCCCAATATTTTTTCTGTTAAAAGTCTATTTCATAATTCTGACATGTCCCTGTATCAAATGAAATAGATTTCAGACAAAGCATTGCACTTTTTATTATGCCTAGCTAAAAGATTGGTAGAATTTGAGATTTTCTGTAATTTGTAATGTTAAATTTTGGGGTAAGGGGTAAGTTTTGGTTATATTTGACAAAAACTGTAGAAGATATTGCATAATGCAATATGTCATCTTAAAGATGAATAAATTTCCTTTCTAATGATACCAAACAAGTGAGGTTATGTTTAAAAATGAGCTCAGCACATTACTTACAAGAAGACAGATTTGACGAAAATGCATTTGGCTTGGAAAATCGTGATTTTGCGGTACCCTTCAAAACATGACCATAACAGCTATTGCGTCCCTATATTTTTTCTGTTAACATTCTATTTCGTATTCTAGGGATCCCAAGGGTTCTGAAAAATACAGGTTTGTTATCCTGTGTGGGGGATGCACGTAGACCCCCTCTAGCCCACGGACTAATGCGGTTTACGGAATTTAACGGTACAGTTTTTGCCAGTAAAACTCCGAGGCCCGCAGGGCCGAGGAGTTTTAATGTTTTAATGTTTTAATATTTAATGTTTTAATGATTGGATAAAAGAAAGTTGACATGTGTTGCTATTGTAGTGTGATGACGCAGTTGAGCACCTGGTTGGATTTGAATTGTATGAATTATGCTTGATTGATTGGTTGGTTGAATGAAGTGAAAAGGTGTTTGCAGATCGACGTTAGAGTCACGCTTTGCTCATTTGGGTCGAAAACTTTGAGCAGCGTACACGCAATTGCCGAGTCGCTCTACGTATTTCGATATGGCGGATAAAGTACAAATAAAGGCTGTATCCGGTGCACTTCAACTACTAAAGCCAAAGATGGAAAAGAAAAGTCCCCCGTCACGCCAGTGCTAACGGCCACGATCGGAAAACCAAGCTACACAGCCACGTCAGAGAAAGGCGCAACAGAAACTGCAAGTACAAAAAACAATATGTCTAGATCCACAATTACTGTGGTACTGCGTGTGTGTTTGCCTGTAGCTAGATTTAACTTTACCAAAGGCGACCGAAATCTCCACATACAGTGTTTGACAACTGACTTAAATTTGAAGTCTTAAATTTCAGCTTCGAATGATCGTGATAACAATAGCCTTAACACAGAAGTGATATTTGCAATCAATACCGTTATTTCACAGTGACCTGTAATTGATTTTTAGATGTACAGTCGTGCAAAATGATGTACAGTCGTGCCGGTGATTCTTTTATTAAAGTGTCTTTATTCTGTACTTGATGGTAAAATAAATTTCTTATGGTTAATGTTTCGCATTTGTTTTTTTTTACTCGTCTTCACGTGACTTTCTTTTGTTTAAAAAGTGTCCATTTTACAAGTTCTTTTGTTTAAAAGTGTCCGATTTACTAGTAAACCTGACAGTTTTTAATAAAAGAACTGTCCGATTTACTAGTAAATCGGACACTTTTAACAAAAGAACTTGTATATCGGACACTTTTTAAACAAAAAAAATCCAGGTGGTAATTATAAAATATTCGGTTATGGAAATTAGAAAGCATGGTTAGAACAATGGACACGAGGCGGAGAGTGGTATAACCTGGTGTAAACAACTTGAGCAGATTCAGTTCAGATCTGGTCTCCAGAAATGTTTACCCTATGAGGAATGCTAAAGCACTAATGCGCTATTAACGTTACTATACAGATTTTCAAGTAACGACTAGTACGGACACTGTACTGTTTGTATCACAATCTCTTGAGCCTTTGATCTGACTTTTTGACAAGTGAAAGGGCAAGCGTTGTCATAGTGACAATTGTTACTACTACATAGTAAAAGGTCCGCGGGTTAACTACTTTTACCCAAGATTTTTCCTCGCTCCGTTCTCGCATACGAGATTGAAGAAGGATGCGGCTTTTTTGCCTCTGCGTTCTCTGTATGATCGAAAACGGACGTCGCAGTAATAGGACGCCAAAAATTATAGTTTTTAAGAAAAAGTGGATTTTTTTCTGTATTCTAACGAGATCTTGCAAGTTAACGCAGTGCTTTTAATCGCCTGTGCCCCTAAGCCAAATTATGTCTAAACGAAAATGTATCCAACAAAACGGTATTTTGTCGGACATAACTTTGTATGCTTTCATTTGAGAGTAGTTGAAGTAACATGGCTTATCCTAATTGCCTTTTAACATATTCAATTAAGTAAAATTGATTCCGACTTCTCTGTTCTCGGAGGGTGGAGAAGATTGTGTTCGGTGCTGTTCCATCAAACACCCGATTTACGTGTCCCTGTCACTCACCTCTAGTTGATACTCCTAAATTTGGCGAAATGAAAATTACAAACGACCGTCACTTTCAAGGGTTCAGTGCACCTAGCCATTTTCAGTTGTTCCAAATGCTCAATAATATGCTACCCAGTGGATGAAAAGTCGAAATTATACTTTTAAAGAATCATTGTAAATACGGTCAACAGAGACCACGATATCTAAGTTGGTTGAGTCAACCCCTAGTGGCGTTCAATCCTTTCGAAAATTTTAAATCTTTTTCAAAAGGGACCTTCGGGTGAAAACGAGGTGAAAATTATTGAATCAACGATTCTGACTACTTTGGTTATTTGAAACTCGTTTAGACGAGTTCAAAACTATTATCCGCATGTGACGCGAACGACAAGTAGAGAAGAAATACTGTCCCTGCGACTTGTGCGGGCAGTTTTCCGTCTGGTTTTTAAGGTCAAAGAACTTTCACAAAAGTGTGCAAGCAAATCGCGCATAGCTCAATTCGTCTGTCAAAATAACACTGTTAAAATTTGTGTGAGGGACAGAGAGACAGAAAAAACGGCTAACAAGAAACATTTATTTGATTCCAATTCTAAAAATGCCTATCAAGTATGCTCGCTGTAGATGATCCTGGGTCCGTGTTTATTTATGAATGCACAGTTGTGTAGCGCTTATGGCGATATAAAGTTTGTTAAATATGGAAGGACGTGAAAGATTTTATTGCTGCATGCGTGGTTGTTGTTGCAGCTTGTAGTCTAAGCCATGAATTAGTGTGATCTTTTGTATCCTTTGTAACACTAGCAGATTTTATTTTGTCGTTCTTGCGGAAAATGCGGACAAATATTTATTTTTTCACACCAATAAAGATAAATGACGTACTTTGCGATCAGCGCTACTGGCGCTCTGCCATACGTGATCCTTGTCGCTTACTCTGAGCACTTCTGGGATTTCATGATGTGTGTGGTAATGTCAATGGATTGTGATTCATTAATACTTTGAGGTATTCAAATCTTGCAATAGAAATCGGGTAAACGTGACTGTGTACATCCGAACCGTAGTGACACTGCTGAGCTGTCTCCATTAGTGGAGCAGTGTGTAGTAAGAGCAGCCATACAAATAACAAACGAGGGTTGTTCATTAGTAATAGGAATGGTTTTAAAAGCAAAAGAATTATGCAATTTGATGGTTGTAATGGTACAGTTGGTAACGCTATCCCTGTTTATGTGAGTCGTATTCCACCGAATGATACAGTGTATCGTATTCAGCTCATACAATGCATACTAATGATGTCGAAATTGACAGATATCACCGACCTTATTGCATAATAATAGTCTAGAATATGGTCACCATGGCATTCCATCGAATGGTCAGTCTGTACATTATCAACTGTGAAATATAACAGCTACCGGACACAGTATTTCTGATACACAAGTTTCAAACTCATGAGATTCATTACAAAGGTCGAGACTTAAGTTCACACAAACGAGCGTCAAAATATCACCAACAACTGAAACATTACTAGTAAGTGTTCGGAGCCAAATAGACACTCATTTTTTGAACTAGTGAATGTTTCTCATGTGAACTCGGCCTTCTGTCTTTGTCTTTGTAGGGCATGATTAAATAACGTGGCAAGTGCTAATTCGTTACATGACTGGCTCCAACAACACTATCAAGGGAGTGCGATTCCATCCCTATATTCCGACACCCCTATATTCCGACACATTGTGTCGAAATATTTAAATGTGCAAAATTCTATCGGAAAGTCCATATTTAGAGGGTAGATGTACATTTAACACGATTGGAACTAATTTTGGATAATTTGATAGTGAAGGAAGGTCTTTTAACAAGCAAATGTAACTTCATCTGCTTTTCTATCTAAGTTACTTAATTGTTTTTTATGACTAAATGTTTTTTTTTAATTTTCCCAATTAGTTCTAATCGTGTTATTTTTACCCTATTGAAGTATTTTTCATTTAAAAACATAAATGTACAGGAAAATACTCAAATAGGGCCGTCTTTCAGAATTATTACCAAAACATAATGTGTAGAAAACTTACATGTGACTGCAGGTTCAGCCTTGTGGATTTGATAAAAACTATTATTTTCGCGAATAATATCGCGCTCCGCGAAAAATAACATAACGCAATCGAAATGAAAAAACAAAAAAGAAGAAACAAATAATGAGTTCTATTTGTAACTACCAACGAATCAACATATGAAATGAAATGTAGCAAACGTATGGTAAAATATTTTAATTGAACGAATGTTTCCTTGATACTTACCATTACTGGCTTTTTAGATTGTAGATTACAGATGCAACTCCAACAGGCCATAAGATAAAATAAAAGATTAAGAGCAGATCCTATTGTTTTCACTTTTTTCATAATTCTCATCTCGATGAGAAGGATGGCTCTATGATACAAATATGTAGAGATGATGTGGATTCTACTACACTATAATACAACAAAATGCAGTGTGGTCTTTAATTCGCGAATAAATATAACACAATAATGGCTCTGTCAAGGTCAAACCCCGATTATTTTACGAAAGAGTTGATCATAAAGTACATATCATCAGGAATGAATCAAGTATTTATTCCGGTGCAAACGTACGATTTTTAGCTCACGTGTTGACACATATGGGCTAATGTCATAGCGATGTCTGTCTGTCTGTCTATCCCTGTGTGTGTCTATCTGTCTGTTTACACGATAATTCAAAAGTGCATTAATATATTCAGGTCAGATTTGGTACACAGGTACCATATGCTACTTGCAAGAACTGATTAGATTTGGGTTAGTGTGGCTTGCATATTAATGTAGTTATGCAATATCGGTTTTTTTTTCCGTACAATGGTTTCCCTATGGAGACGGTAATGAGAGTGTAGACATATATCAAGAAATACTGCACAAAATTTCATGAAACTTTTCACAGATGATAATCTCAAAATATTACGATGACATTGTGAGTGTCATGTCAATTATTTGCTCATTTGCATATTTAATGAACTTTTGTTATTAGTGACATAACTCTGAAATTCCAGCACCAAACTTGATAACACGTGCAACAAACATTGATCTAATATATATCTAATTATACTTAGAAGAATTGGGCAGTGTAAAGATAATAAATAGCTCATTTGCATATTTTATGAAGTTTTATAATAAGTCATATAACTCCGAAATAACTGCATCAAATGTGATATCTGATTGTGTTGTAAAGCATTTAGTAGTGTGAAGTTCATTAGGGTTTATTTGCATAAATAATAAACTTTGTAATTAGGTATATAACTCTAATAGTAGGCACTAAATTTAATGAAACCTGCTACAGATATTCATCTGATTAATATTTAATTGTGCTATGAAACATTGAACAGTGTAAAGTTAATTAAGGGCTCATTTGCATATTTAATAAACTTTGTCATTAGTGGTATTGCTCTAAAATTACAGCATTAAATTTAATGAAAAGTGCTACAAATGTTGATCTGATCGATATCTAATTGTCCCGTGTAACATATATCTGATTGTTTTGTGACACGTACTACTATTAATGAAGCTGTTGTAAAACACATGAGCATATTCAGTTTACATATGGTTCGTCTATGGTAGCACGACTGCCTTGAATTGGAGAACAGCAAACAAGCGGCAAGTATTGAAGTCAATTGTCTACAGTGACATGTAAAACTTTTATTTAAAATATTAATGCATTAAAAATAGCACTTGATAACCGGAAAACTAGTTCCTGCAGAAGCCTTCAATATGGGTGTCGGATTAGAGGGGTTTCGGAACATAGGAATGTCGGAACATAGGGCGATCACCGGAAGTACATTAGACACTACTTTACGACGCAGCGAACACTACAGAACGATGCTAACGCAATAACACAAGGCAATCCATCAAAGTGTCGTAAGGTGAACATTACATACTAATGAGACTTAAGAGAGAGGGTCTAGCTAATGAGTTGCCACTAGTTTAATTATTTTGATTTATCTATTCGTTCGTCCAGGTTTCACTGTCATTTCGGGTCAATGGAGTGCTAATTCTCCATTTTCCGAGTCTCCTCATCTGCCTGTCAATCATGCTCTTCATTTGTGTATCCTCAAACCTTCGCCCACACGAACACCATGGAAGGCATGTGGAAACTTTGAACCCAATTGTTTTCGAAAATAAGATTTCGCCTCATGCTTCAAGTTTACGACTAATCTGTTTCACTGGTAAATCAATGCTTTGGGTTTTTGTTTGAATCTAATAATTTAACGAAACATATTACGAGCGCAGCTAAATTAATGCTTAGTGTACAACTATCCAGTCCAAAGCGAATTTCATGGCTTCATTCTATCAATATATTCTTTACAATCTCAAAGAAATTAATGATAACACTTACCAAATTTTATCCTTCCTCAACGATAAATTCACATTGTCAATTTCGACCATATTAATTTCGTGAAAGGTATTCCATTCCATTAAAAACCAGAGTAACCCTTTTACAATAAATAAACCATTTGTTATGGCGTGCCGTTTCAAGCTAATTGCTTTTTCAGCGTGCACACTTTCTGTAGTATTACTCTGTCTGAATCACTGATTTCCACATATGTCAAAAATCCTTGTCACCAGTTTTCCTTTGCGAAGTCTTACAATCTGTTATATTGAATATTAATTGAGGTGCAAGTCATTTGAAAACATTTCCATGAATAAGATTCGTAAACTTATACATAAGATGTAAATAAGCGACATTTAAGCTTACATACGGCATTTAACGCTGCAGATAAATCAGCCAGTTGTCCCTCACCAAGATTCGCTGTCTTGCATTTGGAACGCGTGAACGATAGCACATAAAGTATCAACTGGCACTGAAAATTATTGACTCAATAATTAATAAATTATTTTTTGAATTCTCTCTAAATATATATTTGAGGAAGCACAATATTTAAAATGCGAATAAACCATAATGATTCAGACAAACGTTAGACCGTGTCGGCGAAATGAAAAATTTATTGAACACATTAATTGAAGTTGAGTGATTACATACTTGAATATAAAAATTAATATATTACATTTGTTTGATTACAAATGTTTACGAAAAATTATCTCCTTAAAACATGAAGAAACAAGTGGAAACTGACCGCACAAAGTTTTCTAATACATCTTATTCTGTATAAACATTGCGATCATGTTATTTTCCATCTGTTTACGAATTCCTGCCAAAAATACTAGTACTAGTGAAAATGTCAGGAATCAATAATGTTTCATATTATTTGCATTTAAAACCTTGGTAAATGAAATGATGATTTTTGCTATCAACCCTTTCTATATCATGTAAAGGTTGGGCTTTGGTTAATTAATGTCCATGGTTAGTGTTGGGTGAAAAGGTTAAATTATCACGCAATTTATTATTTCCATATTTATTGATCATCCTAAACAAGATCTAAAGCTGAGTAAGCCATTGGAGCAAACATTTTTCTTTTCACGGTAATTTTTTACATGGCTTGTGTATATGAGAAGGAAACTTATCAGATTTCACACACAAAGATCTCAACAGATCGGAAAAATAGCCTTTCACTGTGCCATAATAGCAGACATTGCAAGAGCCAAGACCGTGCCAACGACCATCAGATGAATTAAGGGTGTGAACAGCACTCCGGTGTTCCCCGTATTACACAGATCTGTGTCGCAGCATTCTTGACAAACGGTAGTCTTGATACCTGAATATTAGAATATGAAATAATTACCATACTATGGTCATGAGGCCGCTGCTAAAAATAGAGAGATTGACATAAAAATAACTCAAATGCCACACATTAGTAGCTTTCATAACTCTAAACTTAGAATTTTTAAAGAGGCACTCCCACTTGGTAACATTTTTAAAACACATTTTTTAATGCCAACGGTCGATATTTGAGGTGGCAACTGCGCACGGATCGCGAGATATCGATAAAAACATGTCATTTCCCGAGCGTATTTTTCACATCCCGAAGTTTCTGATTATGACCCGAAATCCCCCCAAGGTTTGTTGTTATGCTGATGGACGATATTCTAGGGAGTCCAAAAACGTTCGAATGACGCAATTAATTTACCCACTGCGAAGATTTGATATACAGCATTATGCCTTTACCTAAGGTAATTTTTTTTTAAAACTTCTCCTTAGTTTTTGTCGGTGTCATTATTCTCAATCAGTTGAATTAGATTTTTAACCAATACCACATAGATATCAGTTTTTACGAGTAAAATATTAGCTGTCTCTGATGACTACATTATGTCGTCTGCCACACAGTTGCGCGTGGTTCGATACATTAGCGGTTGCCACGTGGTATGCGTCTGCATACCACGTGGCGGCCGCTATGTATCAACCAAACGTAACTGTGCTGGTCACCTATGCGAATTCTGGTGGAATCAGCAAACTTTGTTTTTCGTGTTTTTTTTGCTTTATTCCACGGGACATGACCGATCACCGACGCGAGTGGTACTGTTGCGTACAGCAGCATCAGAGACGACTCGTACTACATAGCTTAGTTGACAATGGCCCCAGTGCCGAACGTTCGATGTTTGGAAGCTGAATTTAGGTGGGCCACCGGAATTCAAACTTGTACTTTTTTAAGGACATGTTTATATCGATATCTCGCGTTCCGTGGGCAGTCGCCACATCAAATATCGACCGTTAGCATTAAAAAAAAATGTGTTTTAAAAATGTTACCAAGTGGGAGTGCCACTTTAAAGTATACATATAATAATATCTGGTTTGTACTCTTGTACCAAGACGGCCGTAAATGAGTGAATGTGTTGTAAGTTCAGTTGTTCATACGTTGTCGTTTGCATCAAATGAGCCTATTTCTTTACCAGAAAGCGAAGTTTCCTTGCATCCATCGTCACACAGTGAGGCAGCGACACAACTCCTGGTGAATAATGTCACTTTCCCATCAGTTTCTGTTCGACCAACCTAGGAAATAGCCGAGGAAATAAGATTCAGGAACGCAGTTCAGATGCACATTAGACAAATACACATCAAATATAATCAATCGCAAACGTAGTCATATCAAGGAACTTCATATTCATAGCATCGTCCACTCGCCTTGGTTCGTTTCTATCGACCACAGTCCCTCCACACACCGCTTTGAAATTGTATATTGTTTAAACGTATAAAGTACCCGATTAGGAATTGTATGCATATTATGCTGTGTATTTCATACCTATTTTCGTCGCGTTTTTCTTACGAACATTTGTTACCCAGAACCACTGATGTTAATTCTAATATGTGAAGCCTGCGTGCACCATTTCAAAAAATGAACAATCCATTAGGTTTTGGAGAGATCGATCATTTTGTTTTGTAAAACAAAATGGCGGTTACGGTACCTGCATTCCAATATAGTAAACGACCATTGTCATTCTTCTCGATTAGAGGTATGGAATTTGTTCTATGCTCGATCCAAGTCTAAATTGTGCCTGATAATACATTTTTACGACAGGTATCACATGAAATGTGGTGTTTATTTTGGTGAGGAAGTGGATTGTACTTCAACTGAAATGAAGCCCACAGTTACAAACACATACATATTATCAAACCACAAGGCACATCGTAACAATAGGGACCGAGGCGTTCCCCAACCGGTGTGTGGAGGGACTGTGTTCCGACTAACTACCCCGTGTTGGATACACCTGCTACATCGTCGGAGTGAAGAGGGATGGATCTTCAAGAGTTTGCCTACCAATCACAGCGCGCCTCACACATGTTACGTACACAGACGAGACTAATTTGGCGCGGGCCGACTTCCCAATTAATGCAAATGTTCAACTGCGAAAGTAGATCAAAGCACAATTAACCTACTTGTCGGCTGAAATATTGATACTTTATACTTCATCTGATTCAAAAATGTTCATATCATGTGATTTTCGACCGAGTTCGAAAGACAAATCGCTAAAACATAAACGTGAGCAACATTTCAGTTACTGGCATGGGTTAGCAGTGCCAACGTTCAGTGTGGGATGACTGGAATATTGCTCATCGTGACGCTGATAATTATTTACCGATGCGGATTTCAAATTCGGTCGAAAAGCATACGAAATAAGCACTTTCGAAGCAAATAAAGTATCATGTATGAATTACAATAATGAAAGGGGATGATCGACTTTTGCTTGATAAATAAAATTGCTCATTTTCAAAATGAAATCGGACGCGGAAGATGACCTGGCATTTTCCGCACAGCCATGGGCTTCCTAACTTTGGGAGTATAACGTGCATATACACACGTCTAAGGCCCAATTTGGTACAGTGTAGTCAACAAGTAACTCGGGTCAAAGAGATCTATGCGCTCATCGTCTTCAAGATTCTTGCCGATGTATGTTGCCGGCAAGGAAGCTAGACATATTATGAGCAACTTGTATACCACAATGCACTATGAGACTGCATTGTTACGACTGGTAACGCAAATTGATTGTTAGATCAAAGATTTGCCACTTCTAACTGTACTTGTTAAAAAGACATAATTGCTATTTGAAATAGAGCTGACTGCTTTCTTTTGACTCTCCGTCAAACCACAGGGTATGGCGAGCAATATTCGTCTAAAAGTTATGAATATGATCAATAAATGTCATGCATTAAAGTAAACTTTTTCATTATTCAAGCCTTAACTGAGTCTATTGTGTGCCTATTACTTTACCCTGGCTATCTCTGTGTAAATTGAAACAAGAGAGGCCATATATGTTAATTGCCCTCCCTGATCCCCTTCATTAATTTGTTCTGCTTATCGCCCTGACCAAATATCTCGTTAACAGCTCAAAAGGTTGTAGACGGAAAGGGATGAAACTCTCAAGGTCCGTGGCAAGAGGATGGTAGTAAATTACCTGGACACTTGATTCATGCATGTATGCATAGATAAACAGGAGTAAACAACGTATACTAATAGTTACGCACGTATGCGCGAACGCTATTATGTAATCTTCTGAGTTGTTCAGCAGCGATGGTGTCCGTTTTGAATTTTCGTGTAAATTAATGATACGATCATATTGGAGTCGGGAAAAAAAAATTTCCCCTGATGTCTTATAAAATTGAGGCCAAATGAAGTACTTTCCTTATCATTGTGAGAGAAAATCATTTAGTTATGAAGCGTGCAGGTTGCTATGTTACGTCCTAGACTAGACTGGCCCTGGTCGTTTGGAGTTTCTCTAGCGTACGTTGTAGCATGGCTGTCCATGCTCCCCTCCACGATCTTCGCGACATGTACTATATTATGTTGCTTCTATTTTGCAACATCGTCACCACTAACGCGACAGTCTGCTAAAGTTTATTTCTGTAATTCTACTACACTGTTTCGATACCTAGAGTCACCTGTGATCAATTCTGCTTTGCGTCCATGCGCACCATACACGTGTGTACGTATGCCTGAGAAACACACGTCTATGGGACGCATAGACACAGAGCGGAATAGACCACAGTTGACTGTGCCTAAATGCCACAGACGTCAGACTGTATACAGGCAAGTGTAGCTACCTCATTTCTTTACGCCCGTCATTACACAGACCATGGAGACCCCTCTTTCTTTCTACCTTCATGAACAGACCATGGTCCCGCCGGTGGGACCGTGTACAGACCACGTACAGACCAAAGGATGAACTATCTTATGACGGTGATGTCCGGCAAACGGTAAAGGAAATTTAAATGAATTAAAACAAAATTAAGACTGCCATTTTGTATTTTAATACCTCAATTTGTACAATATACCATGGTCGTAAAAATATACCAGTCTGCAAAAACTATTAGTTCCCAATAGACTTTTGTAACATTTCAAGAACATTTCCCGAAGTAAACTTTCATTAAGACATCCACATTCCACGAAGAGTAATCGCTGGGTTTACTACTTTAACATTGAAGCCAGATAAATGGGGAAAGTCAAAATGGCTCAAAAAATTCTCGTTTCTTTCAAAGGTTCATCACTCATATAAATCAAACATTTCTTTGCGTAATTCTTGATTCGAAACGTATCCATGAGAGTACATCTAGATCTGTTACATTTATCAAAAGGACAGAACATTATAGACAACACTATCCAATAATGTCAATTACTTTGTAACAAAATAATTAAACCAGCGAATTTGCAAAGAAAAGCAAAAAAACAACAGGCAAAAAAATATAAAGCAATTCTAGAAAATCACCACAAAACAAGCAAAGTCGGCTTCTTGGATACAATCTCTCTCTCTCTCTCTCTCTCTCTCTCTCTCTCTCTCTCTCTCTCTCTCTCTCTCTTTTTCTCGTGATATATCACCTGTCTGACAAACTGTAAACTAGGAAATATTTTGAATGTGGTAACTATATTACTACAAAATTGTGATCATTCCGTTGCCACAAAGCACGCTGCTGAACACAGCAAAATATCAGACAAATCAATGTATTTTCACTAAACATGTCTCAATCTATAATAACTTTACTTGGGTCACATCAGTCAGTTGATATTTTAGAAAGGCGAGGGCTGGCAAAGATTCAAATGAAATAGTATTGTGTTTCATAACATCAACAATGAAAAGAAGTCTTGTAAAATGCGTAATTTGCAGATCCGAGTTGCTTTCATTGACACGAGAGTTTTCCTAGTGATAGTATTGGTTTTCTATTCGTGTTTATTCTCACACCCAACAGCTTTCCTTCACGATAAATCTCTATAAAGCACTTTACTTGTGCCCTTCATGAACCTGCTGCTAAAAAATCAACGAGATCATTTCTGTTTTGCGGATGAGACACGAGTAGGCATCACTGTGGAGCCATTGGCAGTGGAACTGGTCTTCCATTACACTGTCTTTGGTCACATAATAAACAACTAGGCAGACGAGTTCATTTCGATCCATTTTTTTTATAGAAATGTTAACCAGATTTAATCATAATTTAATCAACCCGACTTTGACAATCGGTACAAGCACAGAAATTACTTCATATGGTAATTTTCATGCTTATGGCTTAGTGGTGTTCTAGTTGTGTCTAGCGATTGAAAGCCTGGGAAATTTGAACGAATTACACTCAGCGAAGCTTTTGTGGAAGTATACAAATTTTGTTTACAACTTGCCCATTTGCTCGCTCCCGTGAACAAGATATGAGTCAGCAAAGTGTCAAAGGTCGCAACTTCTATCTTCCGGCGTTACTACCATCCTCATGCCATCAATTAGTAGAACCACTCGATTGTTGCACTACGTCTTTGACCATTGGAATCCTGAAATTTAATAGTCAGCGTTCTTGCTTGCTCTAGAACAAAGCTGATGCGGAAAATTTACGTCACCTTACCCTTCGAAAATGAAGATTTTTTGAAACTGGACCTTGAGAGTTTCATTCCTTTCCACCTAGTACCTTATGAGCTGGTAATGAGTTATTTGGTCAGGGCGATACGCCCCACGTTGGTGATCGGCAGAAAAAAATAATGAAGGGGATTAGAAATGGCAATTATATGGACTGTTTTCTTTGAAATACTATACCGTGATAGCTGAGGTAAAGTAATATGCACACACTAGACACAGGTAAGGCTTGTATAATGAAAATAGTTTACTTGAATGCATGACATTTGTTGATCATATTCAAAACTTCTAGACGAATATTGTTCTTCATACCCTGTGGTCAACCTCTTAGCAGATAAGACGACGTGTTTTCAGATTCCTGGCCGCTGGGAGTGCGGGATCGACAGTGTGAGAAAAATCGATCCCACACTCTCAGAAACCGCCCCACACTCTGCAGTAAATATTACATGAGCTCTGATTGGATGATAAACAGTCTGTTTTGTTCCACTCGCAAAATGTTATCCAATGGCACGACGAGTAACACACGAACCAGAACTACAAAGTAAGCAGGTCAAAGTACGGTGGCAGACGACAGACTTGTCACGATTTTGGATAATGTTGCACGTGTACAATGTGAATTTGACGCATTTTGTGGCCATGTGAGAAAAAGAATCTCACACACCAAGGACCTGGGATCAGATTTCTCACACTCGTTGGGGATATTTTGTCTCACACTCGCCTGCGGCTCGTGTGAGACAAAATATCCCCAACGAGTGTGAGAAATCTGATCCCAGGTCCTTGGGGGTGTGAGATTCTATTATTCTCTCGAGGTCGTTCATGGACGTCACCATTGGAGCTTAAATACATGTTATAAGCGATTAAGTGATAGCCTAACACAGGTCATATACAACAGGTTTGAATCAGACGTTCGAACGACTCGATTGGCCAAGGTCTAATTCCATTCAGCTTCCCGGACGAGAGACCTTGACAAGCGAAGATGTATTGATAGATACAGAGGTTGGAGGCATACACATAGAGCAGGTGCATCATTTAACTTACATAACAATGCATAGAGTTGGAAGAACCACACAGAGTCGTTCCGTCTTCAAAATCGGTTTGACAACCAGCACCAAGTCCAACACACACATAACACTCCAAGGCAACACTCAGGTTGCTGGCCAAACCTATAAAATCGTACATAAAACCGACCTTATTTGCGACATAGCGATAGGTGATTTAAAACGGAATAGTATCTGTTGGCGTAATACTTCCAAGTGGCCCGGCATATAAGGACAATAAATCTTATATTATGACCCTTTCAATTAATAATGTGCATGAAGACCATTCTAGATTGCTATCAAATTCCGATGTCTTTACATTCACCAGGGCCGTAGCCTGACCAAATTGCAAAGGGACAGAACTTAGCATAGCTAGAATTTTGTTAATTTACATACATTTGCAGTTTTTGCATATTATTTGCTTATAATTGGCAAACAACACTGATTGTGACAAGTATTGTGTCTACTCATCCGCTGAATTTACATCCAAGTCATTGCAAAAACTAAGCTATAACAATGATATAGTTTATGCGTGTGATTTGTGTGTTTTTGTGTGAAAACGCCTTATACAAAATAACAAAATTCAAAGTTAAATAAATTACACTTCAATGACTTTGATCTGGCATCTTTCCTCTACGGCTATCATGATTTTAAACATGTACATTATGATTGTGTTTATTTCTTTTCAATTCTGATCAGAATTCTCTCTCAAGATACACTCCCTATACCTTAAAGAAGTAGGGCCCATTATGAATTTCAAATATCGCCTCGACACAAACGTTGGGTGATTTGCATCCACAGCTCCAAACTTTGCACGGTGACCTCACTTTTATTTTTGACTTGGTAAGAGAATGTCTGAAAGTGTTACCTAGGAAAGTTTGAGAAACAGTTACGTCTTTCACTTTCGAGGCGCATATTACCTTAAAAGAAAAGATTGAAAGCGTTCGTATACATTGCGATGCATGCATGCTGAAGGCGTCTTCTCTGTGTTACTTGACTAAATGCACAGTACATGTGCGCGAGCCTCTTTTAACATTTTCCCGTACGAATATATTCAGTTATTCGTTTAAAGCGCAAAAGAGCGACATTTTATTCAACGCAATGGAAAAGTTTACACTTGATTCAGTTGATACAGCGTACAATAAATCATAGCAACTATAGAAATAATAGCGAAGAGTCAATGTAAGTACAGAGACACTTGACGTTAGTAAACCGTCAATTTAAAGCACGCGTGCTGACAATCATCCCGGATATATTAGCGATTTTATCAGCATCTCTGTGTGTTCAAAAAATTTGAACTTTCCCAAAAATTCAGGGGACGGGTAAAGTTGCCCTCTAACGCCCAGCAGGGTAAGGCTATGGTCACTTTTACTAATTCTAGCGGTAATATCAATCAATCGCGCTTGTTCTTTTTCTGCAGACAGGCAATGGTCTAGAATATAAACAATACTTGTGTATGCATCGAAAGAACTTCCGACGTCATGCATGTTTATATGCGTGTGTGTATATTAAATAGATAGATAGATAGATGGATAGATAGAAAGATAGATAAATTGGGGAGAGAAAAATGATTTATGGATCGTTCCATAGCTTTTAGCAGGCAGCAATCAAGGAAGAAGTGCATACAAATAATTAGTAATACGTTTCTTGATGTTGACAACGTTATCGTTGACATTGTTAACGTAGAGGGCTATAATCATGTACTGTATAGGATCATCTATTTTTGGTCTCAAAAATATGATTTCGGTCTAGATGTATATATTGTTGAGGACTGAATGTACGTAAAATACAATAATATCACCTACATCGCTTATTTGGCACATGTTAGGTCACAGTTCGCGATATTGTCTTACGAGACTTACCTAATATAAATATGAGTAAAACCACACCGGACATTATGTTGTGATCCTGCTGGTCGTTGTATTCGATATTAAAATATCTAAAACAAACAAGCATAATAATAATTAATCGAGAGATATTCTCTCTCTCTCTCTCTCTCTCTCTCTCTCTCTCTCTCTCTCTCTCTCTCTCTCTCGTATGAATATTTTACACCTTTTCATATTCTTAAAAGAAAATCCGCAGATGCCTACAACAGTACACACACAAAGCATAGACGCTATCTATACACAAAGCAACCCACTATTCTTAATTCATATTACCGGACGGGTAATACCCTATTGAAACTATCGGCCTTCTTTTAACCTGCTCGACTATAATTCCCTGTTCACAATTCCCCACAATTCATAACAATGGGCTTTGGCAAAATTAGGGTGGTGAAAGGTTTAATTACATAAAGCAAAAAAGAGTCTATTGTTAAAATAGAATAAGCCAGGCCTGCTCAGATAGTGATTGAGCTGATCTTACAAGACAAATATTATCTCGTAGTGATAATAGAAATTACTACTAAAATCTAAGTTCAATATTGTTCCGTCAATGCATTTATGAGCATTATCAATGTTTTAAAGGGATATTTATTGTGTGGGGAGAGTATTGAAGGCAATACAATATCCCATGATCATTAAAGTTGAACTGATCCTGAAAGGTATGGGTTCTATCTTAAGATCATTACAACATATTTGCGATCAGCATGACATGTATGAAGCACTGAAAACTTTGAATAGTAAGCTAAAATGGTGAAAGTAGAGGAAGGGATCAAAATAAAATTACAAGAACCAGATCTTAACTGAATGTGCTGACGTGGTTTACAACAGGCTTATTGCATAGTAGTAAAGTAAGAGAACAATCGGATACGTGCTGGATCATTATATGTAGCATTTTTCATAAACTTTCGGACATTACTCTCGGAGTTAAATCACTGTTTAAAAAACTACATCAAACATGCAAATTAGCTGTTTATCAACTTGATACTGCTTAGTAATATCTATTAGATCAACATGTTTAGCACTTGTCATCAAATGTAGTGCAATAATTTCGGAGTAATATAATTAATTACACATATTATTAGACATGTAGTTGAAACCTTAATTTACTTGACGCTACTAAATGCTTCAATACGCAGTCGGATATCATCGGAGCTAGGTGACTAACTACAAATCTTCATTAAATACGCAAATGAGCTATGTATTAACTTAACACTGCTTAACAATTAGACATTTATCATATCAACATCTTTAGCAGGATTCATAAAATATGGTGCAATAATTTAAGAGTTATATCACTAGTTACGAAGTTCTTTATATATGCAAAAGAATCCTCAGTTAAGTTCATCCTACTAAATGCTTCACAACACACCCAGAGATATATCTCGTATCAGAGTCTGCATCAAATTTCATCTACTTTGGTGCACATATTTCGGAGTTATATGAATAGTTACAAAACTTCATTAAATATGCAAATGAGCTATTTTATAAACTTGAAACTGCCCGATGCTTCTCAGTACAGTTAGATATCTATTAGATCAATATCTGTAGCAGGTATCATCAAATTCGGTGCATGAATTTCGGAGTAGTATCACTTTCATCAAAATTTTCTTAGTTGATCATCTGTAAAAGGTATCATGAAACTTTGTGCAGTATTTCCTGATATATGACAACACTGTCATTACTGTCTTCATAGGAAACCGTTATATCCAACAATGATAGCACATAACTTCATTCATATGCAAGTCACACTAACCGAAATCTAATCAGTTCTTGCAACTAGCATACAGTACCTGTTTACCAAATCTGACCTGAATCCTTTCAGGCGTTTTCGGTTGTGTAAACAGACAGAGAGACAGACACACAGATAGACAGACAGACACACATACAAACATATATCGAAAAATTCTGTCAATTTCAAAATCAGGACAGCTTTATTTTGAGGGGGATTACATTTTTATAGCTAGTCAGAATAGGGTATCTTAAATGTCTTTTGAGTTTGTTGGTAAAAATGATACATGATCTTCTATAACTTCGAAAATCGCGTCTACAATATCAGCGTACTCATTGGCTGATGTTAATTTTAGAATAAACATTCAGTTATCACTCACATGTACCAGTCCGACAAATATACACTAAGTTGACATATTGTCAGCAGTTAAGGAACACAGAACAAGAACAATTAACCGACGAGTGACGTTGTCTTCATTTTTATTTATAACTACGTGAAACACCACAATAGAAATTCATTTGCGAAAAGTATTCTTTCGCTAAAGGATTCAGCAGTTTATCAATCTGATTCGAACTAACAACTAACAGCGACTTGTTACCTAGCGAAGACATCTCAGTCACTAAACACTCGGCTAAACTCAAATCAAAACAGCTCAGTGGTTCGGTAACCAAGCTGGTTATTACAATTTTCTGACCACAACTTTTCCAACTCTGTATAATAGAGTATAAAAATACTTACGAAAATACCGCAAAGGATGCACTTGGACATTGGCGTCGGGCGATACGCTGCGCAAATGTCCTCGTGCATCCTTTGCCGCAGCAGTATTTTGTTATAACCTCATATTATCAAGAGATGAAATAGGCGTTATCTCTTTGAAGAGCTTGAGTGAGCCACAGCCACTTGGTAAAAAAAAACAATACCAAATTAAACTTAACAATCAATGCCTACCATCACTTGGTCCCCTTAACATCACAGCCAAAATTAAGAGCCCAACCTGTCCTAAGTCTAATTTTTGTCAACATTTAAATTTTCTAGAGTCGAAAACAAACCCAATCCACACTAATTATCGATTCTAGAAAAAACAAGGAAACACATAGTATCTAAAATTCAAATTCATTGGTACGGTAAATTTAGATCATGAGAGTAAAATTCGATCATAAAACTATGGAGTTTTTAAGTAAATCTTTCCTGATCCTAATGACAACATTTACTTTATGCTAGTGTTAATTTTCTTGCCTCATCACTTTTTAGTGTGATATATTTCATTTTGACGGTCTAAAGTATGTACCCTTGCGTCTGTTAAATGATGTGAATACAAACCATCTTATTGCGTTTGTTTTCACATTTAATTTGATAACATCTTAACCGTCTTTTATGCGATCTGTCATGATCATGACATTGTATACATTTATGATCGAACCACCATGAAACTTGACCTATAGATTTCGTACGATTTATCCGACGATTACGATTTATTTCGAAATTGCGACGTAATTTCAGATATTCTCGGCAATACGTTCCTTCATTTCATGAGATTTTAACATTAGCCTGTCGTGCTGTTGCTGAGCTGTATCTAGTCGTTAAGTAGCAAGACGAGTGTAGCCTAACGGCAAGGCGCCTTTTGTCACGGCTTCATTTTTATAGACCATTCACCTTGTCAGGGCAAATCGCACAAAAAGTTTGCTACGTTTGCAGATCAGGAGAAATCTTAAGCTAACTACACTATCTCTCCTTTGAATTTAAAGTTATATGAAAGCTAATAAAAGGGTATAAGTCATTGGGTCTCGCAGTGGTAATGCTTGGACAGTTTACAACCGACAAATGTGAATGGTGTAAGTAGGTTGTCTATGAGCCAATTTATTACATGAAGCCACCGATGGAGCTCTTCTATGAGAAAGCTTCTCTGACGAATTTCAAGATTTTGAAGGAATTTAAATAAATTAAAACATAGCCACTCCCTCGCAATACTGTTTTTGGTCCGTATATGGTGTTAATATGGATCCCAAGCTTACCACTGCTGTTCAAATATTGACTCAAGTTTTCATTGGTTTCCATGAGCGAAAAAATGTTGCACACCACACTGACTTCCACAATTGGATAAGGTGTTGTGCTTTTTCACGACAAGAGCAATCACGAAGCCATGACAGAGTGAAGCAAGTACAAAATAAAAAAAGAAAAAGCTATACTTCTTAATCTCTCCCTAGTATACGATGGCAATACGATAGTAAATTAAGTAAATACATGTTTTTGCTTGCCTTGCGACAGCTTGATTCGTATATGTCTACTTCCTTCGACCAGAAGGATTGCAAATTTTTGACTGTGTCCGTATTTCACGATATCTGTCGAGTTATCCTTTTGGTATGTGTCCTGTTCCCAAGGACATTTGTACCCGGTACTGTCACAGCGGAGAATTATATGCCAAAAGGAAGGCCAAATCTCGAAAAAGTGATAATTTTTCAAGTATAATGTAAACCAAACCAAACCATTGCTGAATCCATCACTTGTAATGTAAAACTTTGAACTAATTTGTAATAAATTCAGTATCATTTTCTCCTAGCAATTCCTTCAATTAAAAGAGCCAATGTAAAGATCAGAAATACAATACAGGTAAATGGTTACGCCTTGTCAAATAAACTGCGTCGAGACGCTACGACCTTTAAAGTTACAAGATCGAAATGTCTTTGCAGGGTATTGATTTGGCACCAAACGGCAACCCCCTTCCCCTGAAACTCACCTGCCGTTGCCTCGATGTTCTGTGCTTCTGACGCGATATTAATTGAAAGTTTGCATACTCGTGCCTACTTATATAAGACGCATTCCGAACCTAAGTTTAAAGGTTACCCACCACCACTCCTATAAATACTGAACAAAAGGTTGTCAGAGTAAAAAAGGTATATGGGGTCAAAGTAATTTACATTCAAACAAACATTTGCAAACTGTATCTGTTCGAGAGCTTTGAATGTTTGGTGAAATTCATTGACCATTTTATGATGCAACGCGAGCCAGGGTCATTTTCTTTTTATCTCAATTGCATACGTCGAAAATCAAAGAAGAGTCGACAGGTCTGTTAAAACGTCTGAAATTAAGCATCGTAGATCCTCCTGATTATTTGAACCCGTCCCTGTTTCATTTGTTTAATCACTGTTGACAATCATCAACATCGTTTTATTTGAACAAGGCACCGTAAATGATTATGTTCAGCCTGGCTTGACCCAAGTCAAACAGGCCGTTCCATTCTACCATCGTGACGGACTAAAAAGGTATAATGCTCTCTCAGAGGGACATTTCTACTTTAAAAATTCATTCCCAAAATACGTTTTTCACTCTGATGCGATGCTACCTGCCCCAGTCTTGATTATGATTGGGCTGTCACTATTGAACTCAACAAAGAGACAGAATGGAATGAATATATCGCTAAAATTAACACAGTGACCGATATTGTTAACTGCACTTTATTCGTTTCTCATCATATCCATGTTTGATCTTTGCATTTATGCTACCTTTAAGCACTCCATCACAACCAATATCATCCGTCAGCCGCTGACATGTATCGCAAAATGCAGGATCACAAAGTCATCACAAATAATTTTTGAAATGTTGAATTCAAAATGATTGCGATGAGTTGACTAGATTTGATTTATAACTCGTTCTTGGACTCTGGGAAATGTGGACAACATTAGTCTCAGGCTTGGATTGACTTCAACTTTGGGCTGGGTTCTCAATGGGATCAAGTCGATCGCAGTCATAATTCGTCTAGGTTAAGTTGGTATCGTCCACCATCATGCATTCTATGTTCGATTACCATCAGCATGGCAACTTTCCCTACATAGATTTAGACGTGATGGGTTCGGCCCATTTGCCCTAAATCAGGCCTACTTACCACGCCTATTAAACTTTATGAGTTTGCTTTTCTTGTTTACGCACACACTGATATCGATTGAAAATCTGAGGAGTGGCTATTACATCAGGTTGACAATCCCCCTGGGTAGGCACTGAATTAAGATTACTCTTTGTAAGACAGTTATGAGAAAGAAAAATACATTTTACGGTTTCAAAATATGCAGACCTAGCAAAGCCTTTTTATAAGGACATTCGAAACGCAGTGATCATGTGATGACCACGATATTCCAGAATGCTTTCCGTACGGCATCTTTGTGGAGTGACCATGCATGGAGGTCATAGCTCAGCTTCTGGCTCCGTGATCGTACCGAGCGACTAACCATGGAGGTAGAAGAGTACTCTTTTACCTCCATGGACAAACGTACGCGTGGCCAAAAAATAAAACCACGGAGGTTACTACTAGTATTTGCTAAAAGTAATTTTCTGTCATGGTATCGATCGATGCGCAATGGTAAACAATTAGCCCTATAAGCTTACAGCCTGTATGAGTCGAGAGTGCGCGGCTAAAACCGCCGTGACCGTATTATATTCCTGCCACAGAGTGGACAAGCGCACATGTACACGCCAGAGTAGATGCCGAGGCCCTTCCTTTATTGTACATGTAGTGTTTGGTCCTTGCCAAATTTGAAGCAACCTAAGTCTGTGTACGGTGATGTGTGGTCGTCCACTATGCTTTTCTCCATTATGGCGGAGGGTAACGCAGTGAACGAAACATGAGCTCAGAGGTCAACACCACCTCGTACCTACGGTACATCAGCTAAGTTGACGGTAGCCCACGGTTACTGGAAAAGACCGAGAGTAGACTAATTCACCAGAATTTTCCAGCGTAAACGTCTTTTTTTCTCAAGTACGCCAAAGTAACTTAACTGTGAATCTCTTGTTTGAAAATATATTTTCACTCACTCACTAACTCACTAAAACCATTTGACTTTAATGCGTGGGTTGGGAGATCATGCCAAGATATCCCCGGAAATCCTGAAACTCATATTTCTGAAACAAATAATGATCACAATACAAAATAAAACATAAAAGACACGTTGATGAAGGCAAGGCTGAACAAACAAACGAACGAACAAACAAACAGCAATGACGCGGTTACAGCGTTTTCACAACACTGTTATAAGAGCAAAGGAATCAAACATGACTCAAACATGACACATCAATTTAAGCGACTGATGAAAGAACTACTTAGGGTTTCGAAACGAAAGAGTCGAAGGATCACAGTCTCCGAGACATAACAAATCCGGCTTCATCTCGTCATTGCTTATGTCTAACACAAAAAAGCTGTCACTCAACACAGTGCACAACATGAATACACTACACTTAAATAGTCACTAGACAAGTACACAATTATACCATATCACTAAACATTAAACCACACAACTCCCTACATAATTTTATAGCCGATGCGTGGAGCAGCATTCACCTTATTTGAATTGTGATGAGTCATATTTTCCTGGTTTTAGCTAAACTGCCATTGAGACATTTAATTGTACAAGGTTGCTTTCCAAGTCACCTACCAGGTTTATGATTGTAGGATTAGCCCAGCGACTGAGATGTCTTACCTCGGTGATAAGAGTCTGTTCAATGTTTGTTCGAATCCCATTGATTAAATATCTGACTCTTTCAACAAATGATTGCTTTTAGAAAATGAATTTCCCTTTTTAGTTTCTTAACCAATGAATACTTTTGGAAATTGAAGTTCCACTTTCCTTTTTAACCAAAATAATGTGTATGATCATCCTAGCCAAGTAGAATTTAAGTGCGCTTGCTCCGTTCTCCTGAACTGCTTGCGTTATGTCAACATTGTCTATAAATTTGTCAGGCTGTTACATATGGTAATTAAAGGTCTGGTGAGATGCCCATGTTGCAAAATCACAGAAATACAGTTGATGGTCTATAAAACAGTCACATTCATTTCTTTTTTCGTTTAGCGCGCGTGATTATGGAATATGTCAAAAGAAAAATGCAATGTGGGCGTGTCCCCCGAGCCTCTCCAGTCGACTTTTTTCGGCTTTCCGAAGTTTGCCCAACGCCGTATCTCATAACGGGAAGTAAAGTATTTCACACCTCCGTAAGCTCCCCACGGGGGGTAACTTCTAGGGTTTCGGCTTACATGATCAATACAGTGTCCTCCTTCACTATGGGAAGACGTTGTTCTTTTGGTGGCTGTGATAGCGGCAAGAACGTGAACGGCTCAACTGTAAACTTTTTCAAGTTCCCGTCAAGTGTTGAGTGTTGTACTGCGGCATTTTGTAAAATGACGCATTTTGTAACACTTACGCAAAATGTAATAAGGGTATAAGCATTTTTTAATAAAATGGTCTACGCATTCTGTAATAAGGGTATCAGCATTTTGTAATAAAATATTGTGTACGCGATTTGTAATAAGGGTATCAGCGTTTTGTAATAAAACGCGTTTTGTAACATTAGTTAACGCATTTTGTTATAATTATAAACATCCGCTGATATTGTATTTATTTCAAAATGCTTTGTGGTTTCTGAATACGTAAAAATGTAATAGCATATAATGATATCGAGATTATATCTCACACTACCAGTGCTAGGTTATCATATTAACGCCATTTAAGGGGGTCTGAGTTGACAGTCAAAATGCTATTGAAGATAGAATGAGATTTATTGTATGCGATTTATAATTGAGAAAACAAACTGAGAAGTTTTAGTAGGTTTTACATACAGTACTGTACTTTGAAAAGACAATATACTGCAGTCCTTTCTGCATTTTATTCTCTTCAATGTTACTGTTAGTGGATGAAAAGAGGAAGCCTTGGAGATGACATGCAGAGCTCAGAATATGATAAAAGACAGCGACATCATCAACATTGTATGAAAGCCCATAAGGGACATGTTTGAAAGCAAAAAATTAAAAAATTATCTTGTGCTCACGAGAAACTATCTCGTGATCACAAGATCTTTTCTTGT
>LD345639.1:122372-161095 GCA_001465055.1 Ptychodera flava
GAGCACAAGAAAAGATCTTGTGATCACAAGAAAAGATCTCGTGAGCACAAGATATTTTTTTTATTTTTTGCTTTCAAACATGTCCCTTACGGGCTTTCATAACATTGACAGTGTTGTGTTCTAAGACCTAATTTTATTATACTAATGGTGTACATGCCACAAAACCAACCTTATCCAGAAATGGTTCCCTTTTGACATTTTGAGGGTTTCGGTCTGATTTTTAGGGTGTTGCTACATTATTTTTACTTTTTTTTACTACAGGAAAACAATAAATATTGTTTTGGTTACAATAAAATTGTGTATTCTTATGTTTTTGCATGTATATTGGATGAAGTTTGCAAAACTCGAATAATCAAATTCTGAGTTTTGCAAAATGATTGTAATGTTAGTGTACACTGTGATTTGAACGAAGCTTTTATTGGGTTCATAAAAATGATTTTACAAACATTTTCTTGGAACCATCAGTTATAGACAACAGAATCCAATATACATTTAGACATAATTGAGAAATGGGAAGTGATAAATTCTTTAGAATGTCGTCAGAAAGAGAAGCAATATGTGAAAATCATTGTAAATTTAGAATACTGGTGGCCATTTTGAATAATTAATGAGGCCGTGTGACTAGTATAATATTTGCATATTTTGGGGCAATTGTAATACTACAATTCCAAAAATATCTTGTAATTGTGGACAAATTTTTGTTGATTCAATAGTCAGATGTTATAAAATAGGATACCTTGACCTGTCTGACCCCTATTCAAGGGCGCTGTGTGTAATTCTTCACTTATGAGCGAAGACAAGAAAATCTGTGTAAGTTTTATCATATCTGTGTAAAGTTTATCATGATATATAAAGTTTACATCAAAGTCCATGGTCATGGGACTATAAAATGTGATTTAGCATTGGGATATGATTCAAAATCGATTATCTTTTACTGGAAAATTGGAAAATATGTAAAAATAATGATAAGTTTATATTGTTGGCGGCGATTTTGAATACCTAATTAGGTCACATGACCAGTATTTGCATATATTTGGGACAAGTGTGTCATTGTCATTCAAAATACACATATATACTGTTGGAAATATTTCATAATATTCGGTGCTGGCTGTTATTTTACTTTTTGCTTTGACCGAACTAACACTTATACAGAGCCTTTGTTTACATTACACTTAGCAGGTGATAATTTATTTTAATCAGCATTCCATAGACAATGACAAAATAAAGCTCTATCGACTGACCAGCCACTTTTCCTTGTATGTAAAAGGTGACAATTCATATCTACTGAGCCATGGTTTTGTTTTCTCAGATCTATTTCTTTCCCGTTGTGTTCCTACTTTGAATCTACGCTATCGCCCGATAATTAATGGTAAAATTTGTCTAGCCAACGAGCTAGGATAAGCTGCCCTGCAATACTATTATTAAGCTAAATTTGATTCGCTATCCTACTGGTTATACCTGCCAAATATCTGCCATTATCATTAAACGATAACAGCCATAGAAAGATTAATAGACAGACAGACAGACAGACAGACAGACAGACAGATAGATAGATAGATAGATAGATAGATAGATAGATAGATAGATAGATAGATAGACAGGCAGACTCGGACACTCTTTCCTCCCTCCCTCCCTTCCTCCCTCCCTACCCACATAGACGCATACATACATACATACATACATACATACATACATACATACATACATACATACATACATACATACATACATACATACATACATACATACATACATACATACATACACACATACATACATACTCGACAGGTTAGGTATACCTTCACTTTAGTAGCTAAACAAGTCAAATCACTAAAACATCAGATTATTCTGACTATTTTAGTTTAGTTTAGTTTAGTTTAGTTTAGTTTAGTTTAGTTTAGTTTAGTTTAGTTTAGTTTAGTTTAGTTTAGTTTAGTTTTAGCTTAGTTTAGTTTTAGTTTTGTTTATTTTAGATTACGTCATTATAGTTAAGGTTATTACAAAAATAACCCAAAGAATGTATAAAGATACATACATGTAGTCTTTAGCGCGCGTTTAGCGCGTCGGGCGATGCGTTGCACTAATGTCTGAGTGCTTATTTTGCAGTATTTCGTAATAATTATTATTATACATCTCCTTTTTTATCAAGAATATATGTCGAATGTCGTTATCCTCTATTTAATAAATCAGCTGACTGTGTATACCAATGATTCTCTCAAATATATGATAATAAACAAGTCAAAATCTAGTAGTTACCTGCCTCAGATGATCAGTTGGTAAAAATACTGATTGACAGCTATCTAAAATTAAGTCTTTCTAATTTGAAATGGAAGTCAGGGAGGGATCAATTTTTGTACTTACTTAACGAGTATACACAAACTTTGTAATACCAGTCCAAAGTCAATAAAATATCTGTTAATGCTTTAAAACTGGGAAAAGTTTTTAAAATTATTACAAAATGCTTTAACCATTATTACAAAGTGCGAATTATTACAAAATGCTGATACCCTTGTTACATTTTGCGTAGACAATTTTTTATTACAAAATGCTCCTACCCTTGTTACAAAACGCGTACACTGGTTTATTACAAAATACTGCAGACGTTATTACAAAATGCGTCAGTTATTACAAAATGCTGATACCCTTGTTACATTTTGCGTAGACAATTTTTTATTACAAAATGCTCCTACCCTTGTTACAAAACGCGTACACTGGTTTATTACAAAATACTGCAGACGTTATCACAAAATGCGTCAGTTATTACAAAATGCTGATACCCCTTATTACATTTTGCGTAAGTTATTATAAAACACGTCAGTATTACAAAATGCCGCAGCACAACAGGTTACCTAAGCACGCAAACCCATTAAAGTCGATTAATCCTCAAATATATGATACTCATTCTGGAAGAGGGGTTTAAGTCATTTTGTGAGCGTATGGATATCACAAAATGAAAATATTTGCCTTAAAAATAAGGATTTAATGAAATAATTTTAATTTAAAATGATCTGACGAAAAAACAGCGAAATAAGTTGAAGCATCTAAGATTATTTACTAATAGATATATAGATATGTATTAGTTGAGATATCAGCCATCGTAAACAATTACCCCATAAAAAGTGCTTGAAAAAAGCATCATCAAAGAATACAAAAAGTAGTTTGCAGGTTAAAGAAATTCAATCACCTATAATTGTAGCGGCTGAATCATTGCATAGATTGTCACAAGAAAAATACAGTACTACTGATATTCCAAAGGTTAAACGTAGCTGACGATACCAATTTTACCATATACACTGTATGAATATATGTGCAACTCTGGCAATCATTTTAAAACCACATTTTCGAGACCTGTAAGAAACCTAAAATTGTCGTGACAACGAAAATAAGAAATGTCGGTTCCAGGTTACTGCCGGCGCTTTCACTGGGAGCAGTGCCAGTATTACATAACTCTCCATCACAGCATTCTTGACAGCCGGCCAGCGTTAGACCTGCAGACAAATTATGGAAAGAAACACGGCTGCATAAAAGTTGAATTTTAAATTCAAAAGTAATTCATCGAAAGTATCGGTTTAGTTAATGCAAAGGAAATTTGCATGATATCGTGCAATACTCAAGGAAGAAAGAAACAGACATATTAAGTTGTTCGTTGAATTATTGTTTCAATATCAGCGCAGTTATTTGGAGACGCATAAAGTTTCATGGGTTTTGAATCGAAATATACAGATATCCTCGTGGGAAATTGTATATATATATATATATATATATATATATATATATATATATATATATATATATATGATATGGTTTTTGCTTTGCAGACAGTCCGCAGTGAAGCTAGTAGTGTGGTACGGTAAATACTGGTTGGAAGAATATTCACTCTACTATATTCTGGTTGTCGCTGTTTTATTTCACTTAGCACAACCTTTCGTCCGATAAGTCGGACTTAATCAGGTATTCTGTTGAAAAAAATCAAGTACAGTATGTATATATGTATATAGTATATTTGTTAGATCAAGGACCAAGACCACACTAAGATTCCGCTCTACCATCATTTTTCACGATTTGCTACAAAAAGACATCCCTGTGGCATTACACTTTAATCAGAATTAACATAACATTGATGTTTCAATAATAGGCATCATTCAGGTTGACAAAATAAATATCGAACAACTTCAAACCATCGGGATACATAAACTTTAAACTATCACTGTCACATAATAAAAATGGCACATCAGAAAATAAAATGTTTCCAATTCTCCTTTGCGATTACCTGTAAAGCGCCCTTACCAAGCTAAAAAAAATTTTCTATTCTTCAGACACTTTTTCAAACCAAGATTGCTACGTAAGTTTTTTTTAGTCAAATCCGCTGGTACTCAAATCTTCTACTCAAGCAATGTTATTTTCAAAGTCTTCTACACCAATCATATACATTTATAGCTTTCACAAACATTCATCTAACTTCTGTGTACGCTGTGTTAAACAAATTCCTCTGTCAAGTTTAATTTATAGACATACGGAGATATGTACACTTTATCAATCTCTTTACAGGTACCTGAAGAAGTACTACTTATGGAGCGAAATTTTGTACGCAAGAAATACATCTGAGGCTAGACGAAATGACTCGAGTGTCAGCATGCTGTTTTTCAACTTTTTTCATATATACAATATACCTTATACAATATATATATATATACATATATATATATATATATATATATATATATATATATATTTATATTTATATATATATATATCATGTTGTTTCATGGTATAAATACTGTTATGTATTTTCATTATGATCATATATTATAAGGTTTAATACGAAAATACCGCAAAGGATGCACGAGGACATCGGCGCAGCGTATCGCCCGACGCGAAGCGGAGGGCGATGCGTGGCGCCAATGTCCGAGTGCATCCTTTGCGGTATTTTCGCAATAGCCTTATTATTATACATCTTACATTCCTTATTGGGGCATCAAAATGTCGGAGTAGTGACCGTTTTCGTGCAATGTCAACAATTTTTCTTCCGATTTTATCACGCCAGTGTGGAACGCTACCTCGGACGCGCTTCTTCAAGTTTTGGAGTGTGTGCACTACACACATACGTACGTACAGAGCGCGCGCGAGACTTGTTCTGGCACTCGTCCAAGGGGTCCCTTGAAACCGTTCTACAGTGAACGCGCAGATACAGCAGCAGGGAATGGGGTGCCTTGAAACCGTACATGTTACGGAACGGGCGGGAGTTCCGTACGGCTTTTTTAGCGCACGCTAAATTCTATTGTTCTCGATGGTAGATGTATAATAATGTCATATATGATATATAATTATATTTTGTTGTGTATTCATATGATCATATATGATATATAATTAAATTTTGTTGTGTATTTATATGATCATATATTGTCATGCATTAAAATAAGAAAGAAATATTTATTATTTATTAAATATTGAATCAATTCAAGGACATTGCTTTCTAGACATTTAATTAAAGATTATCTCAACTTGTGATCAACACAGTGTCCAAAATGTGACAACGCTAGCGAAATAATTTGCTAGGTCACTCCATCGTTTAATTTGCCCTTGTACAAAACTCAAAACGACCAAACTTTGCTTGAACTGTTTTAGAGCACTAATTTGCATTTCACTGTTTATTTCATGTTCTTACAACAATGATAAATAACACACTTTATCGGAAATTACCGAAGTCAGAAACGAGATTGTGTCTATTGACACGAACATTTTTCAACGTATGTGTTGAATATATCTTTAATAACTAATGTTATGGTTAAAATGTTTAACTTACCGCCCTCCTCACGATTTTGACACCCGTTTACACAGGTACTCTCAGCACGACATTCCCTCGAGAAGGAAAACTGTGTATCGTCCAGTGTTTTAATGTTCAGAACCTTCAAAATACAAATATCATTGTAATAATATAATGTCAATAGACGACAACTCGTACGAATATAGTTGTGCTTTGAAATTTATGCATGAATGTGTTTGTGTATATGGCTCTTACTAGATCATTATAGAACGGTCAATGTGGGTATTTGCTTGGAATCACATTCTTAAAGACCACGAATTGACTTTAAAATACTGCTACAGGAATAAACGAATATAAACACTCTCACTATTCACTGTTCTTTGATATTATATAAAAGAAATCAACCTCATACTCACGGAACATTTTGGATTTGCTATCGATGAATTACACTCCTGTTTAAATTCGTCTTTATCCTTGAAGTCTTCCAGACAGTCCACTGCATTTGGTCCAATATCAACGCACACGTAACATCGCAGGGCCAGAACAGAGGTGGTGCACAGACACACTGAGAGAGAGAGGGGGGACACAGACAGACAGACAGACAGACAGACAGACAGACAGAGAGCTTTTTTAGTCATTCGCAAAATTAATCATCGACAACATGGCGAACTGATACTATTTTGACTATGATTTGAATAGATAATACAGCAAATATTATCAAACTGGCGTCCACAATCTATTTCGACTAAATAGAATTCAAGGTAAATATGTTAAATCATGATATCCCAAATAAGAAGTCCACTTTCGACGTTTTGATTGCATATGAGGATTATTTGATGACATCGGGAAATAATTAGCTCTCAGAGAGTACGAATTGTGTCGTGTGACATTTCGAAGAACACTCACCATGATTTTCCTTCTTTGAATTTATGCAAATATAAATTCATATTTTAATGCTTTTTGGAGTAAATCGCTCGATTCTAGCATTTGAAAGTATACAGCTAGTCTACCAACTTGAGGTTATTCCACAGTCCTTAAGGCCCGTTCTCTTGACCTAAATCTTACCTACAAAATCGCATGCAATTGGTTCAATTTAGAAATTTTTACTCTACAAAGCAACATATTTTGACTGGCGTTCCCCAAGGTAGTATACTTGGGCCTTTATTTTTCATCATTTACATAAATGATTTGCCACTTTATATTGATAATAACATTGACATGTACGCAGATGATTCAACCATAACTACCGGTGCAAAATGTATTCAAGAAATTGAGACAACTTTGAACTCTGACTTAAATAATGTTCATAATTGGTGTAAGAATAATAGAATGGCCATTAATTGTGACAAGACAAAGACAATGATTGTAACAACGCAACAAAGACGTAGACATTTGAATAAACAAACTTTAGACTGTAATCTTGGTGAAACGGAATTGCAAGCAGTACACTGTGAAAAGATTCTTGGTACGCTTGTCGATGAAAATCTGTCATGGAAGCAGCACTGTGACAAGATTTTTAAAAAAGTAAATAGTAATATTGCTTTGCTCAAGAGAATAAGACAGTTTTTACCTATGAATATAAGAAAACTTTTTTATAATAGCTATATTTTACCACACTTGGATTACTGTTGTCATTTATGGGGAGCATCACCATTTATGAAAAGGTTGCATAAGATTCAGAAACGTGCTATCAGAGTGATGTGTGATGCAAGGTATAATGCTTCGACCGAGTATTTTTTTAAAACAATGCATATAATGCCATTACCAGATAGAATAGTTTATAAGAATGTTTGTATGGTTTTTAAATGTTTAAATAATCTTGTACCGCAATATATGACAAGTCTTTTTACCGAAATTGATCATAAAAGAGTTACAAGATCCAAGATGAAAAAATTGTTAGTGGTTCCTGCAACAAATAAGAATTTATATCGAAAAGGCTTTACTGTAAATAGTGCCAATCAGTGGAATAATGTCGATTTAAATATAAGATCTAGTAACTCATTAAGCAGTTTTAAAACTGCCTAACTGAAAGCTTATTGGGTATAATTTTTTGTGTTTGTAAGTTTTAGTTTTCTTGTTAAATTTGTTTTTGTTATCTAGTGTGATTGTGCATTTTTTTTCCTCCTGTGTGCAGGTGGTGACTCCTGGCCACTTTTTTCTGTGCATTGTATTGTTCTAGCTTTGTTAGTCATGTTTCATGTTGTTCTGCTTTGTATCAGTTTGTATGTTCATTTGAGGGCCCTGGGGAAGATAAGCATCTTTACTGAAGCTTACCAGGCTACCCTCGTTAAACAAGGTTTAATAAAATAAAAAAATAAAATAAACACAATGTTCGATATTAAAATTGTTAAGCATTGTCGACAACGAAAACACTGAAATGTTTAATTTTTACATCTTGATCGTTTGCGCTCTTAATGTAGTTCACAAACATAGTAACACATACCTGAGACCAACCATAGAACAGCTGTTTTGGATGTAATCATTTTGGTATGTATATTCTATAGTACCACGTTGAACAAACCAAAGGGCTGTAATTAGTAAATTGAGAATAGAATAGAATTGCTTGTTAGAATACATTAACAATATATTTTAAGAAGTTCAAAGCGGTAAAAGGTATGTTTACTCAATGAAAAGAACAACTTGGAATATGATCTGTGTAATAACAATTAGGTAATCAGGTTCTTAAGCTTCTGAACTTGAAAGTGTTCCATCTCAAAGCATCAACATTAGTATTGTACCTTTAGAGTTCTCTGGAAATAATCAGAGCCACTTATTATTATTGACACATTAAACTTACGTCAGATCAGTCCATTGTTGCTATAGTAAAGCTGTAAAGTGCTCATTAAATCGTTAAAAGAATTATTTTGGCTGTTTATTGCATAATATATTTTTTCGGCTTTTTATGCTAACGTCAAATTGCAAAGGGGTAATATATGTAGCTTTGACATATGGTAACATTTGATTATTTTGTTAAACAAGTTTCGTATTCTTTAACCTGCATTATTTTGAAAGATAAAGTCGTCAGTCAAAATTATACAAAACACTATTATATACAACGATAAAGTCGACAAATGTACACAATTCCGGGCTAAAATTCAGTTATGAGCTACGCATACATACGAAAATATAAAGTTCGACAATAGGCAATTTGGTATGATTTTGGGCAGAGAATGAAATGCATTTTTGTAAGAGGCCAAAAATAAAAAAAAAAACCACATTAAACGTTACAGCCAAAAAGGCATTAGAGTTTCCGGTGTCATGCTTATAGGATTATCACCTTTTCATAACCTTTCAGGTTTCTTAGTAGATGTAAGCTTTTAAAATTATACATTTTTAAGTTCGGTTGACGTAACGTTGATCTTTAAGTTTGAGACCTTAGGCGATAGTTTTAAAATACTTACGATGGGATGTTCGTGACGTATTTTTCAAGATGACGTCATAAGAGTCATTAAAATATGACACAAGATTGGCAGACAAGTTGTGTAATCCTGCGCTACATGTTTCATTAAATTTATGAGACCGTCAGCAAGTGTGCCAAAGGTCCTAGGTTTTTATCGCCACTGATGGCGCTGTTTCCATCACTAACAATACCTTACCACAAGTTTTGAGGTAAACGCACAAATACTTATCTCAATGGGAAACTTATCACATTACATGATTCGATTATCTTTATATAGGAACCCTGTAAACAACATATGTGAGGTAAAGACAAATGACGAGTTTCTGATAGAAGACCTACAATATTGTCGCCAGGTGTCCTCAAATTACTCCCATATTTTGCATAGAAATCAATGCATGCACATGTCGTGAAATAAAAGCTCATCCTCTTTTAAAATTGTCATAACAGAATTGCCCTCTTTTCGCTTTCAAACTATCCTAATTTTCTACAGTTATTCTATAAAAACCAGTATAAGTTATGATAAACGTTTAACTATCTCCACTAGGCTAACCGTGGTACGCGGTCGCAAATACCAAAAAAACTCGCAGTGTGTTATTTGCATGGTACCCTAAATCAAGGTATAATTGACCCATAAACTGTCTTTAAGGTGTGCGTTTGTTTTTAAAATCTTTAAGTGTGGCATACCAGAGATATCGTGACAACGGCAACACACAACGACCTAGTGTATGTGGTGGAGTATGAGAGAGCTGCAAAGCCTTGTGCAGTCATTTGGAGTCATTTAATAGTCACATGAAGGTCACTCACTATAGCAACGAGTCTAAACATGTCGAACAAGGCAGAAAACGCTTGTCAAATCAAATCAAAACTAAGCAATACCTGTTTGCAGTGACTAAACCTTTAGTTTATAATTTTATTTATAACATAGAAACCTTTTTGCTGTATTTCTCAACCCGGACTGCTGCAACATGCAGGCTTTAATCTCCGCCAGATGACCTCGCGCGGAACGCTGTCCCTAAGTCAAGAATTTTATCAATGTATGTGTATGGTAGATTACTCACATTCGAATTTTCCTATTACAGTGTCAACCTTTGTGTTTACAGCCCTACTCCCGGGCCCCTTGGAGTAAGACTGCATGATTAATCTAGGATAATTTAATCCACAACAGCTATAAGATGTCGTATCTGTCATGATTTTAATAGAGAGAGGGGGCCTAACATTGTAACACTTTAACAATTTTTCACATAAACCAATTCGTTTCGGGTACATTTTCTCCAAGCGTTGATTATACCCGAATACAGTCTACATCTGCACAATGTGGCACGCTGTTAATGTTACAAAGGGTATTATTGCTGTTCGAATGACTGTGATTACACCCGTGTGTTGTAAAATTTGTGAAATTTCTTTCATTTGCGGTCATGAGAGTCGAGAGTCTGTCGCTAGAAAGTAACCAATAACTGTTTTGATAGCTAGAAATGAGTGATTGTCGAAACGATATAAGTTATCGAAAAGTTCCCCGTCGCCATTATAGCATCATACCTGTACAATGTAATTTATTTGAATGGCGACTTAAAAAAATCATTCGGTTAACCTAGACAACTCACAGAATTGCACACCACAATGATAAACAATATACTACAAGGCTATATACGCACGTTGAGCGTTATATATGGCCGAAAGGTCATAAATATTACGACCCGACCGTTTTATACCCCTTTCATGGTATGGACTGTTTGAACAAATGGCGCTTGCCCTTACTTTGAAGATTCAAGACGGATCAGGCAAACACCATGCCAAGGTTAACAAGCACCCTACCTTGAGTCAAAGATAAGTGTTCGCAAATTCATTACATGTACTATGAATCGTTTATCCCTTTTCGTAAATACAGATTAACCTACTCAAATACATGCACGTACAAATGATTTGAACGAGCTTAAGGGTGCGTTACAAAGTTAAAGTATGTTAAAGTCATGGGCGTTTACAAAATAGATTAGCTTTTCTGTGCTCCGATCCGTAGATTTTACTTTTCAGATATTTAATGAATCCACTGCACCTGACCTTGATCTTTCTTATTACTAGATTTTACTAAATTCAGGATATGTCTCAATAACTAGCTGTTTAGCATATTTGTGGCTTGTTTCAGGCTCCCGTCTTATTCCCTGCGATCTTCACTAAAGACAGTTAATGAAAACTGTACAAAATGAGAATTATAGTTATACACGCCTTGACTAGAAATACACCGTGACGTTTTATTGTAAGAGCTGCTCAATTTTGGCGTTATCGTCGGTGGCTCGATCGATTTAAAGTCAGTGAGACTAGTTTTTGCATAGTTCTGCTGCTGTCATCACCATAGCAACGGTAATCCCCTGGAAAATGTAAACTAAAGTCTAATAAAAGCTGGGGTTTATATTAATCCCAGGTTGAGGGACAAAATGTCGCTAGGTGTTAATGTTAATATAATAAATTACTTTTCTGACCTTCCACAGACAAGAAAACTTAATCTTACAAGCGGTCGAACTCATACAACGTTGAAATATTCCATGTTACTTTGTCTATTACTTTAACTCAGTCTCATCTTCACGCAAATTGTCACAATGTTATCTTTGTATATTGTGATATCTATGGACATAACAATATCTATTCTCAAACACTAATTTCCCCTAAAAATCATCCATTTGCATGACTTGAGCCGTCTACTGCCACTGTAAACCAAGGCCTTCTTTCACTTTGCCCTGCTGAACTCACAAATCAGTTCTCAAGACAGACATTAGACCTACCTGCGAAGCTAAAACATTTTCCCTTAATGAAAAAAAAGTAAAGATTACGCAGAGTTATACACCTTCTGTCTACTGTGAGGACCCTCTATTATTTAAACTGCGTTGTCACATCAAGCATATATTTAGCAACAAAGCATTTTCAATGACAGTTTGGAGTATCAAAAACTCGGACTACATATTACCCGCACTTCATATGTGAGTCGAGTTCACCCCTTTTACTCGTGGCATCGTAGTGTAAGCCTGTCTTTTGGCGTGCTGTAACCGTGAACAAAAAAACCATTGCTGGAACGCAATTCAAAAACCGATGTTCAACTGAGTCGTATGTTTTCTTACCTATTCTGTTGAAAGATGTCGACGGTTCCGCTCCCTGTTTCTATGTGAGAAACTCAAAAGGTAAACACTGGCATTTATAGGAAACTCCGGTCGCGTTGTCAACATAAACATTGTAAATATAGCAATAAAATTTCTGAAGTTTGGCCGAGGAGAAATCGATTTTTACTTTGGCCTGGGCACAATTTATGGGCACAAAGTAAAATTTATGCCTTAGAGTGCTTTAAAATAACTGACGATTTCAACGTCCAACACAACTCCAGTCAGATCACAAAGCTAAGACTTACAGAAGTAATTTGCATAAAGTATGCATGATCCTAAAATGAATACAATCTGGACGTTATGTGAATTGCACAAGTTTCATGTCAATTCCACACAATGCCATATCATACTTCACACAGTTTTACAGTAGGCCTTCCAGTCTATTCTGAATGACAAGAGTAAAATATATACCATTTCTCTACCATCATAAAAATTACATTTAATTTGTACTTTGCAGTTGCATCTATAGCAGATTCTTGGTAAAAATTTACCTTGAGGAAATAGTTTATTAGACAAATAGGTCCTTGTTTACTTTCGTATTGTGTTTACTGTTGACGATACTGATTCAGAAACGTGTCCTCTTAATAATATGGCGCACAAAGTTGAACCAAATATACACGAGGACACACTGCACTCGTACTGTTCCCTTTTCCTCCAATTGTGGTATTTTACCTGAAATGCATGATCGATGGGCGATAACTCCACTTATGGTAGAACGCGCCCTTGGGAATGATAGTCGGACCCCCAAACTTTTACGATTCTTTTCTGATATACTAGTTGTGGGGTTCATTTCAAAGGTCTTGGTGGAAGAAAACTTTTCGCCGGCTTAGTTTTTCGAAATTAGAAAATTTAATTTTTCTCTATAGAGTTAACGCAGGGATGGCGGCCATTTTTAATTTTAAATGTCGGTAAATCTTAGGGTATTTTTTTCTCTAGTACCAAAATTTGTACGGTGACCCCCCCCCCCGATTTTCATTCTTGATTTTGAAATTAAAGAGAATGGTTGAAATATTTCCTAAGGAAAGTTTGAGCAAAAGTTTAAGTTTGTCACTTTCGAGGCGCACTACCTTAAGTGAGGTGTACGAGCATTAAAAAGTGTGTCATGAACAAAAATGCCAACATATGGAGGGTGGGGGCGGTGGGATGGTGCGAATTACCAAGCAATGGGCGGTTTCTTTTTGTATGTGTTAATCTCGAAAGAATGATATGTCTGGGTGCAATAAATGTGTCGATTACAAAGGGGCTGTCATCGGCCCATTTCATATTCCATTTACACAATTATGCTCGTTAATTCAATAGGCGGAAACTATTTTACATTAAAATTTTCGAAATAGGAAACAAAATAGCGATTAGTTGGTGAGTAACCACGAATTGAGTAACAGCAACACGAAATGAAGCCCAATTAAAGAACTCTTTATAACAAGCACTTGTTCCAAGTTTTGACGGTCGTTCCTAGCTACTGATACAATTCATTCCGATAGCGGATTAGAATCAACGATGAACTACCTCCCCGTGTTTGGTTTGTTAGGAGCCTTGGTTCCATTTGTTTGCGGCAACGCCATTGGTGAGTGGAAACACATGTGTCTGAAAATAGAATTTTCACATGCTTTGTGATGAGATAAGAGATTTACGTGCGTTCAGTTGCACTGTTGCGACTGCAACAATACTCAATACCTACCGTACACTATGCCTTCATTGTATCTAGATCAATATTTATGAAACTACATTAGATGTTCCGGTTTATCTTCTGGTATTCAACAGATGAAGCATTTACTAATTCCTGCCAAATAATTGACGTTTTCAGAATATTGCAAAACCTACCAGACATTTTTCCTACATTAGCCACTATTTTACTTTTCATTTTGAATTATTTCTCCAATCGAGAGTACAACAAAAATAATACATTTTAATAACCGCCAAAACTGTGTTCCCACATTAAAATCATTGATAAGGTCAAAATATTCATGCGAAAATATAATAGTGTCATGATTTGCCGATACAATAAGTATGATCTTTTTACACATTCATCATATTTTTGGTAGCAAAGTTGACGGCAATAGGATAGAACAAGTTTCACTGACCAGATTGCCGATATGATACGAGGCCTTGTTCTCATACAATCACAGGTAACATTGTCATAACGGGCGAAGAACCTCGATACTGTAACGAGGTAGTCGCTATGACAGACTCTCTCATGGCGGAGAACAACATGACCGACAACTTCAGATATGACTGCGAGAAAGACGGACGTTTCAAACCGTTGCAGTGCGATGAAGACGGACTATGTGGATGCGTCAATGCTTTTGGCAATCTGATCGCTAGAACAGCCACGCCACCAAACAGAGAACCACCTATCTGCAAAGGTAGGTGAAAGAAACGTTTTGCGTCTAACACGCAAATTGTTCATCCGAAATGACAACATTTGTAGGATTTTGACATTATCCTTTAATGTTGTTTATTGTACCCAACTTCTGATTTTGGTACTGTTTGACTGTTTGTTTCCAATACCACATGTTACTACATTCAGCAAATTTATTAAAACGGATACACTTGTTGGTCTGGTATATCACTAACTGACGTGCTAGCGCCCATTTCTGTTTTTTTTTTAATTTTCACTTTTGTTATTGGTAACGCAGGTTTGAAAGCTGGTCACTGCCCTCTAAGTAAAGGCACTGCTTCGTGTGACTTAGTATGCACCAGCGATGCCGAATGTCCAATGAATCTAAAGTGTTGTGACGCAGATTGCGGAAAGACATGTGTTCAACCGAAACAAGGTATGTGTACTCACGTATAGTTTAGGACGTATAGTAAAGTATAGTTTCACGTATAGTGATAGTTTAAACAATTATCATAGCTTCTCGAAATAACGTTCAAAATCAACAGAAGGATGTTGATTCCATATAAAAAGTGTGACATTTTTTTTCAAACATGATCCTTTATCGAATTTTTGATATGTTGGGGCTGAGAGTGTACATATTTTTGTCGTTTGTCACTGTCATTTAGTAGCACTTATGAGATATACATTAACGTTCCTGGGTCTTGCTATACCGTTCCATGGGTAGTTCTAAACCGGGACCAGTATTTTTCACGCAAACGTGGCAATTGAGATTAAAATAGGTAGTTATCATCTCAGAGCTCCTGAGCATCGGATATTGGCTTCGATAAGTACTGTAAATATAAATTAATGCAGCTATGAATATATTATTTTGACAACTGTGCAATAAATAATTCTAATTACAATAACGATGAAATGGTTCATTACTCCAAATTGCACTTATTATTGGAATTAAGTGACACATTTCTCGTTGCAATTATGTATCTCGAAATGAAATTATGATCATTTTCCTTACTTTCCGATTGTTTTATTTTTAAGTTGCTTATTTAGGGAATCATTTGTGTGTCTATGTCATTGTCCATGGAGCAGTGTATACCTAATGACAATATCAAGCTTTTATCACACAACTGTAAATAACTTTTCGACTTTATTGATTGCGTGGGCATTAAATTTGTTGAAAAACCTGGGAAGAGATGGTTGCTGTCGAAAAATGCCACATATCAAATTAATTGATTTACTACCCTCAACCTTCATCTGTCTGCCTGCCTGTCTGTCTTTCAGAATGTTACTCCGATGAGCATACATGCGCAGATGGGCTGACATGTGTTCCCCACCTGTACATATGCGATGGCTTACCAGATTGCCAGGGTGGCGATGACGAACTCGACTGCAGTGAGTCTATTAACATGAGAAATTTCACAATGAGAGATTTTCGCCCGGGGTAAATTTTGACCCCTTGCTGAACTTAATATTTCCCTCGCAAATTTTCCGGGCCTGCATGAATTTTGATATTGTCATAGTTATGGCAACTTTGATCGTCTGTTGAACTAGACATTTTAACAAAGAGTTGGCAGAGCAAGCTCCTGTTTACAAAGATCAATTTTCTAGGACGGCAACAGTTGGTCGGTACATTATTCAGAGAAAGTATACATTTTACTCAGATATCATTATGTTGGACACATTGTCGATTTGTTGTATGGCTATTTTTGTAGCCATGGAACTATTTGACTGTCCGTTTGGAAGGAAGATACCAATGTCGCAGCGATGCGATGGTTTTCCGCAATGTATTGACGGAAGCGATGAGAATGCATGTGAAGAACATTGGTGTAAGTATATGAAAAAAAAAAATACTGTAAATTTTATGTAAAATATTGTACATTAGATGTGGGACGTCATTTGCAATTTAGGATTTTGTCTTGCGAAATTATCAAAAAATTTTGTGCGATCGCTCGAAACGATATAGTTTTTTTTGTAAATACTCGGTAAAATGAGATGTCCACGTGATGTCATTTTCCGACAAAACGGCGTTCTTGCTCAAAATGACTGTATTGCGGCGCATTTCTCGAAAAGGACTATGGCATCGCGTGTCCAACACGAAACCCTTTCGTTTGTAGATCCCGTCCAAAGTTGCAAAACATTCTTCTAGATGGCAAGGCTTTCACAATGACGTCCACAAATAAAACAAATTTTACATTCGCACACTGAAGGAAACATGGTTTCAATTAAATTACTAAATTTGCTAAACTTGGACAGGAGCACTATTGAAACTTATTTTGGATAATTGGATGGTGAAGTAATATATGTTTGATCTGCAAATGTAAGTTCATCTGCTTCTCTTTTTACTTACACACTTGTTGTTATGAGTAATTTGTAAAATTGCAACAATCAGCCAAAGAGCACCTAACTCTTTTTTAGATTTCTTAAAACATTAAAATCCAATGATCCATAATTAGTTCCAATCGTGTTCAGGGAAATGTGTGTCGCTATACGGAAAAGGACGAGTTGTGCACACAGTGACAGGCCCTTTTCTTGCTATGGCTGTGAAGGGGTACCCGAATTGCTCTCAAAGATTGAATATCCCACACAAATCTACAATTTGCAATTGTCAGTAATAAATCGACTTTGTCGGTCGGCAGGATTCTTTAGATTATTTTTCATACATTCTTCTTATCAGTTGAATGCGAAACACCGAATGAAGATGGAAAAATTCCACCCAGATGGGTATGTGATGGTGCACCCGACTGCACAGATCAAAGTGACGAGAAAGACTGTCGTGAGAATGGTAGGTAGAAAATTGAACAATGTGTTGTATGGCTGATATTACCTTCCTCCTCTTTCATTTGGTATGTTGTCAAGAATTATAAGTTACAGCTGTATATGGGACGGAAATACTCAACAATAATATTCATGTAATACTAGAAGCAAACGGAACACCAGAGAGAGAGAGAGAGAGAGAGAGAGAGAGAGAGAGAGAGAGAGAGAGAGAGAGATGCTTTTCTCAAGCACTTTGTGATGTTAACGATTGACAAAAAGGCACAACAATTAGGTTATCCATGCGAACTAAAAGTGACAATTGATGTCTGATTTCCAGCTTGTGACGAGAAGAATGGAGGGTATTTGTGTCCCGACGGAGAGTGCATCAGGGAATACGACATCTGCGATGGCTTTGTTGATTGTGAAGATGGAAGCGACGAAACATGCGGTAATGATAAATACAGACTTTTGTACGGCGAGAACAAGCCTGGCACTATCCAAAGTTTGAACAATATATTCGTGCAAGGTGGAAAGATAAATTTCTAAAATTCTGGAAACCATTCATCCGGAAAACCACCTTTAAAATTAATGATTTTTTAAATTACAACGAACGATAAATATCTGATCTTATTACGCATTAGTCTTCTGTTTCAGTTGCACAAACAAATGACGGAACGATCATTATTTCTGTGTTATTGTCTTTGCAAAATGTTCCAAAAATAAAAGTAGGGCATATCATCGATTGGATTTTTAGTAGTAATGACCTGCAGTTGTATGCAAATATCAATGATAGACAAAGCACGATTGAATTAATTTGGGACAATATGATATTGTGGTAATGTTGGTGTAAATGGCAAATTCAGGCTCATCTACGTTTCTTCTGTTTTTTCAATACACATGTTTTAATGGGTCACTTTTAATATCGCAACTTTCAGCTATAGGGCACTTAACACATTTGATTATTGGAAAATCAGAAATCCTGTTCTTCAAAAATAGTTCCAATCGTCTTACAAGTGAAAAAGGGGGATAGTTCGAGAGGCAATTAGTATGGCAAGCATTTGTTGGCATAAATGGTAATATCAGACACTTCGATTTTGTTGTCAAACACATATCTTGCAGATCATTAGGAGAATTATTAGGAAATAATTACATTTACATAAAATTATACGTCATTTTCAAGGATCAATAGATTTAATGGCGATATTACTATCCTAATAGCCTGGGATGATTTGAAGATAGGAAATTGCCTCAATTACATTCCTTTGTGGCATGTGAAGCATTATTTTGAGAATTGTGCAGTAATATACGATTATCATAATTACATTTTTGATATGTTAATTAGAAATGTACACATTGACTGCACTGTTGTGAACAAGTAGGCTCCCTAATTTCTGAAGTGACGATTGATTTAATCCGTGAATAGAGAGATGTAACGGCCAATTTCACCATAAGTGTTAATGAATATTTGGCGCGATGATAAGCAATCGGGTAATTAAACTAAGTATTGATGCCCCAAACAAGATTTGATATCAAGGAGGCAAGTTTATTTCATGGCCTGTACATACAAAATAAAGTGTTCGTTATGGTTTTAACGGTCTGACACGAAAGTTGCATATATTGAAAAGGTCTCACGAAAAACCCGTCGACATATCATCACGTAATATTGACGTGATTGGAGTTTCAAAGTTAGAAATATAAAGCGATCACGCGCTCTATTCTGAATGGTTCGTTTCAGCTCTGGTGAAATGTGACAATGGCGTGCTGGTTCCTGAAGACGACATTTGTAATTACCGTGACGACTGCGGGGACAACTCTGACGAAAATAACTGCTGTATGTATGACGATTTTAGCCGTGTATTCCTTCGGCAGAATTTTCACAATTTCAGGATTTTGAATATGTTTTGCTGAAAAGTTTACAAAACTGGTATATTTCGTACGTTTTTGCCTACTCCAGTGATATAAAATTCATTGCTAATAAACCACTAGTATTACTGTGAAATCAATAACAGCAAACTATTCAATCTGAGGCGTGTCACTCTTGATCCAAAGTTACTAATTCTAACTACTTGAAATTTTTTGTTCTTAACTATATGACACTTTTTTTATCTCCGCACAAGTTTTTTGTTCGACTTCTCAGAGCTTCTCTGAAGCATATAAACTATATATCAACAGCCTAAATCTCCAAACCAATCTGCCTAATACAAGTCTGAACAATTTACTTTGCTTATTACCTTTATACACTTACATGTGATGACTAACATTCCCTCTTATATTTTAGTACATCCCCCAGGTTGCGGCAGTGATTTTAGTACTAAATGTGGCAGTGGAGAATGTGTTGGTCTCCACGACATCTGCGATGGACATTATGATTGTAAAGACAAAAGTGACGAAGAAAACTGTCGTACGTATGATATATACTTGCAAAACACTGTATGTATGTATGTATGTATGTATGTATGTATGTATGTATGTATGTATGTATGTATGTATGTATGTAATAAGTTAGAATAACAAATGTTTTCTAAATTTGTTTCAGTCATGTCACTTTAATACTCTCTGACTAATTGTTGTCGTTTGTCCCTATACAGTCCTGGCGATTTTTAATTGACATATTCATGCATTTATATCCCACATTAAAGAATGAAAAACGATCATGTGGTATCGATTTGGCACTTACAGCATGTAGGCCTGGAAGACATAGATGCGGTGATGGCCTGTGCATTCGTGAGTGGTACGTATGTTCCGGCTACGAAGACTGTGCAGATGGCTCGGACGAAAGAAACTGTGGTACGTTGAACCGCTTCTTCACATTAAATTAGGGTGTTTATGGTAATATGGTGCCGTGCTATTTCACTCCTTGGTATATGATGTCATAGGTGAACCTGAAAAACACCTACCCCTGACTTCGTTATGAAAACAATCAAGTTTAAGATCTGTAAGCCCCATCACAGATTTGGGTATCAATTTTACTCCCAGTATTACGTTTATTTGTAGAATCAGTCTTGCCCATTTGTCAACAATATCACGAACATTGATCAATCTTATTTGATTTTATTTGATTCTGAATAAGTCGACCTCCCTACGAATAACTATATATTGCTCTTGCGCTAGTCTATTTGCCAAAAGAAGAGCTGTTTATTCATTGCAAAACATTGTATTCTTTTCATCGAATCAGATTGTGACCCCGAAACAGACTTCACTTGTACGAATGGCAAGTGTGTAGAGTCAGAATACTCACTCTGTGATAATTACGATGACTGTGGGGATTGGAGCGATGAAGCAGCATGCGGTAAGACAAATAACAATCGTGTTTTTGTCAATCACACTTTCTGCAACGATTGTTGTGTCTTCACCTCTGAAATATGATAGCTCAATATAATCCGTAGACACAATTCAAGCTGGACCACCAACAGTCTGACACCTGCACTTAGTTTTGTTAAACGCTACGCTTGGCTAGCCTTGCACAGATCAAAGCCATTAATTTATTGAGTATATTAGGATTCAGTCAGTCCATCTAGCCGGAGCAATTGTCTATTGAGTGCGGAGACTTGATCTTGCTACTGTGATTTAAACTAGCTTTAGGTTATTGTGCTCGTATAGAAAACCAATAAGCCAGCCGATTATTGTGAGCTAGTCGATATTGTTTTTTCATTTTATAGACATAAACTTAGTACTTGAAGTAAAGCAAACGCGTTTGTGTCATAAGCTGACGTGTTCGCATTTCTCAAACTCAACTGTGAAAATCTGAGAAGTCGAGTGGCAAAAGCTCATGGAAATAACATTTTTGTTTCGAAACCATTTTTATATTGTGCTGTTTATTTATGAAAATGTGTCTGTTTGTGTGTGAATCTGTCTGTCTGTCTGTCTGTCTGTCTGTCTGTCTGTCTGTCTGTATGTATGTATGTATGTATGTATGTATGTATGTATGTATGTATATATGTATCTATGTATGTATGTATGTATGTATGTGTGTATGTATGTACGTATGTATTTATTTTTCAAAGTAACTATTTATGCATCTGAGAGTTCAACTGTTTTCAGGGCACTTTGTCTGTGGCGATGGAAAATTTGTCAGACAGTCCTATGTCTGTGATAAAGATCCCGACTGTGAAGATGAAAGTGACGAACAAGGCTGTCGTAAGTGTAATTCTCGAAGTGACATAAGCCCTATTATGGTGTTGACTTAACAGTCTTTTACTGATTTAAGTTATCTATTTCTACATTTTCCATTTATAGGGAATTGTTTCTTTTCAAACATAAAGGCTGCATCATGTTAAAGCGTGATTGTATAGAATTAGACAGCTGATTACGATCTTCATCAAGAGATCGACAAGTAGCTTTAAAAACGAGGGAAAAATATAGAATTGCTTTATATGTTACTGACACACTGCTAGAAATAGATTGACAAAAGCTTCGCACTCGATTCTAGTAAGTCTGTTTTAATTCATAATAGTGGATTTTTTAAACAAATAGTTTTATTCCTTCTATATCTTCCCCAGCTTGTTCTGATTATGAATTTACGTGCGGCGACGGGACTTGCACTGGGAGCTGGAACCGATGCGATGGTTTTGACGACTGTGTCGATGGTTCGGATGAATCAGACGACTTGTGTGGTATGTAAATAACCAGAGTAGTGTCAAATTCTTGATGATGAAAAAATCATCAACATATTTTAACATAAAGTAACCGGAGCCTTTTTTACCACAAGTTTTAGAACTTTACTGAAAATTTCATTAGGAATTTTTTAAATCATTTTCTTTCACCCAGTCTAAAAATCAAGGGTGACCCATGTAGGCTTGAGATCACAGTGAAAGATCTAAATGTACCGCTTTTAACTCTACGGGAAGAAGGTTGCCTTCTGACTTTTTTACAGAACAAAGCGATGAAAACGTCTGACTTTACAAGATTCAACACGAGTCACACAAGCAGCAGACCAGAAATTCACAGGAACAAGTTGACCCTAGTCGCATTCCCTACTCCAAATTGTAACCCGTTTAATTGCATTTCCAGCTCCTTTCACCTGCGATAACGGGGTCACGCTGGGCCCTCTACAACAATGCGATGGCTACTTTGATTGTTACGACCACTCTGACGAAATAGCTTGTGGTGAGTATCCATCTACATCAAAGATACGAGGCACGCGTACAACCCTGTTGCGGGAGGTGGGGTTTCCAATATAAAAAATACGTGTATGTCTTTTCTAATGTAACATACCCTGTAAGCTTAGCAAACGTGAAATAAAATGATAATGAAAATAAATGAGTTCATCTAAGCACTTGATATTGAAATGAGGAATGAAATGTTCGATTGTAATTTTGTGTTTACAGAAGGTTTTTGTCGAAATCTAATCCGACGGAAACAAGCTTGAAAATATTGCATTCTGTGGTCAATTAGGACTCAAACGATAAATATGGACAGATTTTACGGATGTACTTTGTAAAATATAAAAAACTTAACTTAGTTATGTGAAACTCTTTGCAGTGTGTACAGAAAACCAGTTCAAGTGTACAAATGGATTGTGTACCTCCAAGAACAACCTATGCGATGGGTATGACAATTGCCGTGACATGAGCGACGAGACCGACTGCGGTAAATATCGTGTTTATTGTTCATTATTATTCTCATTAACCTTAACAATTAAATTGTGAAAAGCAATGGAAAACTGCAGGTTCGAAATCTGCACAAAACAGGGTGTTATGTTTGTTTAAAAAATGACCAACACGACAATTGAAAATAAATGACCATGAAACGACTTTCAACACTTTTGATGAATAAGTAATTCATCGTTAAGGATTTTGAATCGCGTGCAAAGCTACTGCCAACAAGTATCTCTAGTACACGATTGACCGCTATTGCAAACTTTGTTTTGTGGTTTGACTTCTTTGACAAAAATATCCGTCCTGCAAATATCCGCAGAGTGTACAGAAGATCAATTCGCCTGTGACAATGGATTGTGCAAAAGCAGCTATGTAGTTTGTAACCTGTACGATGACTGTGGCGATAACAGCGATGAAGCGGGCTGTGGTCTGTATTGGCTAATTGATTAATTGATTGATTGATTGATTGATTGATTGATTGATTTCTACGTTTGCTTAATGCAGTCAAACTATTTAGTACAATTTATATTCCGAACTAAATCTCATTTTTCTCTTCTTTGCTATGGCGAAGTTCCACTGAGTGATCACTTACTATTCGTTGAAAAATGATTGCTACGACTGTCAAAGGTTTAACTCTGTCAAAATGCAAGTTTAAATCTGTTAAATGCAAGGTGACCTTTTCATAGCTACATGTTTACTGAGCTTTGTGATTTTATGGTGTTATCAATAAGTACTATGTAATGTTGTAGCATATTTTTCATCATATGATATTTTGAAGGAACCTCTAAATTATTGCATGGCAGTGCTCATGCTAACATCAGACATTATCTCACTACAACGACGAAGTTAAACACACTCAAGAAAAATATGTCCTTGTATGTCTGACTTCATTATCTCTTATTTCAGTCCCATTTGTCTGTGACGATGGCCAGGAAATTAGAGCAACATCTGAATGTAACGGGTACTTTGAGTGTGGTGACCACTCAGACGAAACATCGTGTGGTATGTACGAGCAGGAACATGTTAACATATTTGCTAGAACGAGGGCACAATATTTCCCCATGGTAATCCTGTTCTTAACACAAATTGTAGCATACGCTTAAATACAAAGATCACGGCAGTTAGTCTAATTCAATTAGAGGACAACGTCCTACAAACTCTTCACACCCATTTTTCTGTGACTCTTCCTTTATAAAGATCGGAAATGGTTACTTTGTGTCCCATGCGAGTAAGCATTACAAAGGAAGTAATTGTACTTGCTAATCAATTATTCCAAACTTTCCATTCAATGTATGGTCGATGAAAAACAATGATACCTCTGTCGTATTTACTTTAATTCCTGAGATGCCTCCTTCTTCACCGGCAATAAAAGAACGTAGAGCTTTCTGTAGCATTTAACCGTCAATCAAATTTGTCTCCTCTGTGCATACCAGAGTGTGGGCAGGATAAGTTCAAGTGCGACAACGGCTTGTGTAGGTATAACTACAATAAATGTAATGGGTACGACGATTGTGGTGACAACAGTGACGAAGAGGACTGCGGTAAGTATCGTTTACAACCCTCATATGCTAGGATGAACATCGGAGATAGATATTTGGACTCTCAAACTTTTACAATTCTTTTCTAATCTACCACTTGTGGGGGTTCATTTTAAAGCTCCTGGTGTAAGAAAACTGTTTAATGCCTCCGTTTTTTTGTTGTTTGTTTTTAATATTTTCTTTCATAGTGTTAACACAGGGAAGGTGGCCGTTATGAATTTCAAATATCGATAAATCTTGTGTAATTTGTTTCTCTAATAGCAAAATTTTTAAGGTGACCACCGATTTTTATTCTTGATTTTGAAAGAGAATTGCTGAATATTCCTTGAGGAAAGGTGGAGCAAACTACCTGTAGCAATGGACTAAAACTATTAGTGACCTGAAAACACCAGGAGATAGAGCAAGGTAGCCTTACCAACAAGGGAAAAATGTCGCTCCCACATGTTCATTGGAATTAAAATTTGGTTGCTAAGTGTTTACATATTGTGGAAGCGCTTACATGTGAACATTATCAATTGGAATAGTGGTGAATTAGATACTTGTTTCATTGAAACGATTTATTCTGTAGTTGTGGTGTTGGCACCCTATGATGATGATGATGATGATGATGATGATGATGATAATTATGATGATAGAGCCGCTTTCAATGCCAGATAATTTCATCGAGTAGGAAATACTTACCCTGAGAAAAATACTTACCTCTGAGCGATGTTAGCTGATTATTGTTTACTGTCGAATAATTGCATTATCCCATTCTCACCCCCAAGGTATTAAGTATATGACTCTTCCATTTCGCTCAAATTTGGAAACACTGTCACGACAGGTAGCTTTGACCAACCGAAAGTCTTCTATCGGTTTGAATTTAGATTAAGGGTAGCGTTGAGAGTTTATATCGGGTCGGTAATATTCTATGGGAAAAATGAAAGCGAGAAGCAAATGTATTAATATTGTATTAAATGTACGTTGTTTTAGTTGTGTACACCTGTGACGATGGGCAAACAATTACTCTAGACTTGTACAAAGATGGAAAAGCGAAGTGCGATGGTCAGGTCGACTGTGATGACCAGAGTGACGAAACTTCATGTGGTAAGTTTCGACATCTAAAGTAGAAAGAATTGACAACTTAACATACGGGTAATCACAAAATGGCGGAAATCGTGTCCAGGAACTACTTGCAGTGATGGCGCCAGACGATTAGGTTTAACATGAAAAGCATAGTTAAACTAACGTGTTGTCAGAAAGGTGTGCAAGCACTTGGGTTATGAGATCGCGAGATCGAACGCCCACGTCAATCTTATCGTTGACCAGCAAGTTATATTAGCCGATGGAAAGTCTACCCTCATAGAGGTTCAATTTCGTTTCAGAATGGTCATTTCAAACAAACTCTTATAAGGTACAGGACGTCATGAGATATACTTTTGAAAAAAAAATTAATCTGTTCTTGTCTGTTCGTGCACGTGTCGGGGTTTGATGTCAAGTGTCAAAGGGCGTCTCTCAGCGTTACCGCTACCGGCCTTGACGGATGGTGAAATTCAAATTAACTGTAAAAATGAAAAATCTGTGAAAAATTACGTGATATTTTAACATTGAACATTGTGGTGTTTTTCAAAAAGATGTGTCCTCAGCATGCGCATGGCTCGCTCTTTGTAGTGGAGACATTTGATTTGTTCGGGAGTAGAATTCCAAAGCTTGGGTTCACAGATGATGAATGTCGTGCCATTAAAAAAACCTGGTACAGATAAATTGTGGCCGCTATTGGTTCTCAAAGTGCTTAAAAATGTCGAAATTGTTGACATAAAAGCAACAAGTGCATCCCGCTCGCCAAATGTAATATAGTTACCATTACAGCTTTAGACTTCAAATTGAAACAAGTAAATTGAACCACAAAAAGTAAATTATTCAACGCCAAAACACCAGAAAGTCTTTGGTATACATGAGCTTGTTTTGTAACAATACTGTAACACCAGAGAAGCCAGACCACCAGAGTAGCGAACTGACGAGGGAATTCATAAAGATATGCAGAAATGACCGTGAACGCATGGCTCATATGCAAATATTTATGGTCGTGTAAATATCATTACATCGTCTGCATCGTCTGAAGTTGTTTGTGGTAAATGAATACGAACTTGTAAATCATGAGTCTTAAATCAACATGCACATTAAAACACAAAAAAGAATCAACGCGGCGTGCCGTTTGTCGATACTAGGATGTCAGAAAAAATTCAGGAAACTGTTCCAATCGAATACGAAACCGTGAACACAGGACGACACTGTAACTTATTTCATGATTTATGAAGACACGTATGTTATGATTTCCTGTCTTTCATTTTCCAACAGAATGCCGGGCTTATCAGTACCGATGCCCAAATGGCATATGTAGACCTGCACATTCTCGCTGTGACGGCTATGACGACTGTGGCGATATGTGGGGTGAGACCGACTGCCTGTGAAAGCAGCCCCGATGAATTAAAAACTGTGATATGGCTTTGTACACGATATCGGAGTGTTCTTAGGACTAAGTTTTTTTATATCCCTTACTATGGTTCACAAATAGGCCTTTTGACAATATGAATACAACGTAGCAGACAGGGTAAATGTGAAAAATTTTTGTAACTGTTTGATGACACGTACTGTAAAAAGAATTCGCTTCAATCTTGTCGTGATTAAGGATATTAAAATACACATTTGCAGCCAAATAATTGCTTCTCACGTTTTCAATGATATGAATGTATATGTATGTATATATGTGTGTATGTATGTATGTATGTATGTATGTATGTATGTATGTATGTATGTATGTATGTATGTATGTATGCATGCATCTATGCATGCATGCATGTATGTATGTATGTATGTATGTGGCTGGGTACGAATTCATAGGTACCTACGCGCGTACTGATGGATGGATGGATGGATGGATGGATGGGGAGGGAGGAAGGGGGATCGATAAAAGAGGACATTTTAGACTCGGTAAAAAGACAGGTATATACATTTAATTTTACAAATATTTTTAACGGTATATTTTTCTATACGATTTAATTGAGGTCCAGCTCTTTAGGAAGTTCGACAATATTATTTGGATGATAACATTATTGCTGTATAATGCTTGAACGTGACGCCAAACAACCAGGTAAATGCAAAAGTAAAACAGAAACATGCAAAATAATTGAAATGGAAACAAGATGCGCAGAAAAACGACTGCAATGGCATTCAGGTTAAAAAAGGAGCTAAGGTCACAATTCAATTTAGATTCCTCTAAGTAGTAATATCTTGTGAATTACTTATTACGTAATTCAAGCGGTTGCCAATAAAATCGTGCAAGGGTTTTCTAAAGAAGCACATTTGCAGAAAAATTTCCGTATCGAAAGTTTATTGTCTAAGGGATTTTGGTTGTAATAGGATCTAACATAGGTTACGTGTTGTACTGTATACCGTGCTAAAAAATGACGACTTACTGATATTAACCGACAGTCGTTTCTCAAGTGTTGGAGAATAAGTGAAGTAGGTTGTGTATTGAAACACGTTGGAAGATCGAATGATACAGACCAGGGGTAATAAAAAGGCAAAAAATTGCTGGTTATGTTAGAATGTACTTTAGAGTTAGGAATCAATATTGACATTGGGTCGTCGTCCAAGCCACGTTGGAAAGATGAACGGAGGTCTGCATGTTAATTTTAATACGGGGCCCTTGAATTGTATTTGTAGTGTTCTGATATTTCCAGTCTACACTATCCTCAAGCTTGACCGCGTCATATAATTATCTTTGCCCACATTCATACAACTGTGCTTATTGGCTTGTTTCCACTCTATTTAAACTGAAATATCCTTATACTCTGCTTGATGTGTACTCAGTAGCCTGTTGTATGTGTACACATCTTTAGGAAGTTGAATTACAGAATATCATAACCCAGTAATAAAATCATATATCCAAGCTACGGAGTAAAGGTATCTGGTGCATATTACAAAGCCATTGTACATGCATATGGCGTTTTTGCTCCGTGAGCTCTCTAGACTAGTGGAAACACGCGTTGTGAGGTAATTTGCAGCATCTCGGAAGCTGTTATCCAATTGGTTGGCTGAATCTTACCGTTATCATTGAATTATACACAATAGACTCCTTAAGTTCTTGTGAATATCAATTTCGACCAATCAGATATAACCTTCCCAGCCAGCTGCACATTAGCAGGGCATTGTAAGAGACGTTTAAGCAAGTCAGCTTGAGCTGGGAAAGTGTCTTCAAAAGTTGGCTTTTGATTACTACGCCGAATAAACAATGCCTTTAATCGATTTCCTGTCATGTATTCTTAATACTAGGTCAAATATTCATCCTTTCAATGAAAAAAAAGGCTTGAATGAGAAAATTTCACACTCATAATAAGGAATTGCTGTTTAATAAATTAATCACCCCGGTTTATAAAATCTTAATTATTGGTTGCATCAAGTAATGACCTATGGTTTTTGTAATCGTAATGATCAGATAGATCTTAGATATTGTCTGATATAAGATATAATCTGATCATTACGATATTCTGTGCATCTTGCCGGTGACAGCACTCATTGTTAGAGACGTTTAGAGCAAGTCGGCTTGAGCTCGGAAATTTCGTCAAATGTCGGGCTTTGATGACTACGCTGAGAAAACTTTATGCCTTCAATCGATTTCCTGTTATGTGTTTCTAAATACTAGTTCAAATATTGAGCCTTTCATTAAGAACACTTGAAAGAGAAAATTCCACACTCATTATAACGAATTGTTGTTAATCACCCCGGTTTGGAACAATTTTTATGTGGAATACAAAGGGAAAATTTCCCAATATTTAATTATTGATTGCATTAAGTAATGGCCTATGGCTTTTTATTTGTTCTGTATGGCATTATTCGGAAATAATAGCGGGAGAGACACATTTTACAAAATTCAACCGTCGAGTTAAGTGCAAGGAGTATTTAACGGAGTCAAAACTCAATCGCTCACAGGTTGACGTTTTTGCGAGAACTAACAAGATGAATTGCCGATGTCTCCTCTATATTGGTTTGCTAGGTACACTTGGTCCGTTTGTTTGCAGCGTTGCCATAGGTGAGACATTTATTTAAATAGCTGTGTACTTGGTCTTGTGAAATTGGACGAAACTGTGAGCACTTGTTGGGTTTTGAGCTGTCGTGTTACATTCAGTTATATTGCAGTTTTTACTTCAAACCTGCGACAGCGGAAAGGGAAGCGTTTTCGTCCGAGGAATTACTGGTACACAAATATTACTTACACAATAATAATGCAGCCTTCAAGGGACATAATGGACAACGGGAAACAGTCAAGGACATGTACGAGGTGAAGCTGAGTACATCATGGAGTACAAAGTTTACTCGACGAGTCCAGTATAGGCCGGGAGGGGTATATCATTGCTGTCAGTTTATAGTTTGGGCATATACTGGCATGCATGCCAGTAAATTTGTAGATGATTAAAATATCTGGGCCACAATCCTTAGCAATCGGATACATTATCAGTAAAAATTAGAGGGGACAACGTAGTAATATTCACTGTTATCGACAAAGCTGTATCATAATTGCATATAAAGCATTGATTCTCCCAAATATGTAAAACATCTTTTCACAAACTTCAGGGTTTTAATGACGAAATTTTCTGCTGAAACTGTTGTTATTTATAGAAATATCGCTCATACGCTTCGCGAAAGCTGATACCTCAACAAATACGGTGGTTTCGAACGGGTTAGAACCCACAACGTACGTTACCCAGTCACTTAGCGGAGAAGCCACAGACAAGACCGCTCTGCCAAATCGCCAATCTCAAAAAGATCGGTTTACCGAGCTAAGTTGTTTAATCTATATACCTGTCGCAAAGTTGAAGCATGTCATAAACAAAAGATATTTCATATATAACAACTATTATTTATGATTTTTCCAGAAGTAGATTAGCGTGAATATAACTTTCCCTTTTCCATACAACTCTGTCTGTTGTGGTGCGATTTTACAGGTAATGTGAAGAATGAAGAACCTCGGTATTGCAATGAAGCGATTGCCAAATTAGATTCTCTGATGGCGAAGCATAACTTAACCGAAGGTGAATTTGTGGGTATACGGTATGAATGCGAGGAGGATGGAAGCTTCAAACCGACGCAGTGCAACCACTACGGCATCTGTGTGTGTGTTAACGCCTTTGGAAACGTGATATCTCGAACGATCACTCCTCCGAATCGAAAACCACCAGATTGTGAAGGTTTGCTTTTTTGGTATTTGTAATGAACAAACCTAATGAAAGCGAACATGTAATCGATAAGTAACCTCAAATATATTTATAGCACTAATATAGCTGGAAAATCTTGTTTATTTAAAAGATTTTAGGTTGATCGTAAGCGCTAAGTATTTAATAAAAATGCAATTTCCTAAAGAATGTGCCTTATAGGATTGTCAACTGACAATACTTCCGTTGCATTTCTTATGCATGATCATAACGATGCAACAGCCTTCTTGGTAGAAAGATACAAATTTTTTTTGGGAACTGTGATTAGTTGCTCTATGTCACCTAAATATCGTATCAGGTATTTCTGTCACAGTTATTATTTTACATTTATTCTCATATGATAATGATTTTTTCAATGTAAACACAAAGATATTGATTCAGTAAAAGTATTACTTTGTCCACAACTTAGCTCTAAAAGCTGGCCATTGCCCATTGGGTAATATTTCTGCCTCCTGTGACCTGACCTGTACTAGTGACGCCGATTGTCCATCGAACTTGAAGTGCTGTGACACTCAATGTGGAAAGACATGTATTAAACCAAAACAAGGTAGGTGTCTACATGACTTGTCTCTTTCCAAACGTACCGAAATTCACTGTCTCAATATCGGTAATTGGCATCCATTACAGCCTTGAGCAAATAAACATTTCTACTTTAGAACGATCAATGATGTAACTGTTGCCGATTGGTCAATATCGGCTTGATAATGAAAAATTTACTGATGGCTGAAGGGTTTTGCTCTAGGGTCTATGCTAAAGGTTTTGTCATAGTTTGGAAAATGCCGCCCTCAACGACATAGTTAGCTCACCATGGGATGGCAGGACAATCTATCGTTGGACCTAACATTGACATCCAAACTTAAGATAAGAAAGCCACAGTGTGGGTCTATAAAGTAAAAGGTCAGCGCTAGCTGTCATTGGAATTACCTTCCTTATGCGAAAACTGTTCAGAGGTCTCAAGTACCATCAGATATTATGACACTGTCGATATTTTTGGCTTGTAATCCATAGTGTTGACTGCAATACCGTTCAGATCGGATGTTGTTGTTGTTATTTCAGAATGTTATCGTAACGAGTTTGCTTGCACAGATGGATTGACGTGTCTCCATGACAACCTTATCTGCGATGGCATACGAGATTGCCCGGATGGTGATGACGAAATAAAGTGTTGTAAGTCAGTATGAAGATATCCCAAGTAAAAACATTTCTTTCTGTGTCTTCGTTTTGCTATCCCAAAATATGAAGCTCCAAAACCGATTGAAACAATTCTTAGCATATAATTGAGATAAATTTTAAATGCAAACAGACATATATTTCATACCTCCATCTCTATGATGACACTTTAATTAGCCGAGGTATAAATACTGGGATATGGTTCAGCTGTAAAGGTAATTTAATATATTTTTCGACTTTGTAATTTTTCAGTCAGTCTTCTCGTAAAACTTAGGTACACTGCAAGGAAATTTGCTAGTCTTTGACATGTATCTTAATGTTGACTGACATGTCTATGACTGTATACATTTTCTTTAATTCTCTGCCAAAGAAAATGAAAAAATTAAAATTAATGCTGATATTAAAACACATCAGCTATAAGTTGTTTGCCTTTTCAATTACTCTGTTAAGTGTCAATTAAAATTAAAGCTTTTTACATGATAACTTAATATCTTATATTAGCTCGACATATTTTGGTTTCCAAATATATCACGTGACAATAAGGATGAAGACACTTAGTCAAATTGAGTCAGGTAGAAAACGTTATAGCCTAAAAAAACAACATATCTAGGTGCAGGTTATAAGCGCACAGAACAGATTTTCGTACTGTTTCCATTGAACGTTTTCATGCATTGCGACATGTTTACGTTCTTCGCCACATTTTAGTCGGCTCTCAATCAGAAATGAATAGCTTCCGCTGTGATAAATCCTTGGTAGAGAAAATACCGAAAGTTATACAATTATACAATTATGCATTTAAATTGCTCAGACGGATTGATGACACACATACCTCATTTGATAAGGAAAATTGCATGAATAGGGGCGAACTTTGAGTCTATGATATAGGTCTACAATTTAAAGACACTCTTAATTCTTATTTTTTAAAGTAGCATGCTTTCTTATCTTTCCGGTACATGACGAACTTAAAATTAAAGAAATTTTTGGGTTGGAAGAATAATATTTTATATTATACAGGGTATTCCCTTGCATATGAGTGTATGTTTTTGACAAATAAGACACATTTTCACTTTATCAAACACGTCTTGATTTTATCAGCAAAGCATCGTTTTGATTGCCCATTTGGAAGGAAGATCCAGATGTGGTATGTATGTGATGGTTTCGCACACTGTATAGACGGAAGTGATGAGATTGACTGTGACGGCGGAGAAATCTCGTGTAAGTAGTTTAAATCCACTAATGTATATTTCATTTCATTGGAATAAATATCTATTTTGAAACAAAAAGTAAACATATTTTTATTATGATATTTATTGTGCATTAGATAGGTTTTTGACATTTGAGATGCAACCAACAGTATAACATGCAAATTGTTCTTTCAGTTTTATGTAATACATCTGCGGATGGCAAAGGTATTCCTGCCCACCAGGTGTGTGATGGCAATGCCGACTGTCTGGATGGCTCTGATGAGGATGGTTGCTGTAAGTAGGAAAGAAAGTGAAACATTAAATTATAGAAACTATTCATGTAATATTAGCTCCTGCAAAGTGCGGTACAGAAATAGGAGTGATTCTAAGCTTAGTCGACTTGTGGCAGTTCTGCTTTGATGAAAGTGTCTAATATGTTTCAGACAGAGTTTTGAAGGTTACCAAAAGGGGTATTGTAGCCCTTACAATGTTTGAGTTTTCTCAATCCTTGTTCAGACACTTGTCGTTTGCAAAACATTCGAATTTCAGAGTCAAGTATTTCAATTTTGATACTAATTTCGTCTGTTGGATTGCACCTTTGATCTGTAATTTAAGCCTGTGAAGAGAATCGTTGGAAACATTTATGTCCCGATGGCACATGTATAAGTAGTTATTCTGTCTGTGATGGCTACAACGACTGTGGAGATTGGTCTGATGAAATATGCGGTAAGATTATCGAGCAACAACTTAGTGTAAACACCCGATTATTATAATGAATTTCAAAATAGCTTGGAATATCAACGTACTTGGATGATTAGAAAAATGTTTCTGGCGACAGAAAATAACGCCAACTGTATTCATAACAAACATTCACCTTTGAAAGACTTTGCAACATTTAAACCAATACGACGTACACTGGTCTCACTCACAGAACACGTTGAGTGTAGGAAACACCAATCGTTGTACCGACCCGTACACACTGTGCCGAGAAAAGACCTATTGTTAGCGTTCTATGCAATTTCATCGAAAGGATATGTTATAAATGCAGTGTAAGAATGTCCAAGCAGTCAGTGTACGGGTGATTTTTTTCAATGTGAGTGAGTGTGACAACACTGACGATGTTGACTATGGCACAGTGAATGTCGGATTGGGTTAAATTGTTGCAAAACCCATCGAATGAGAATGTTTTGATGAATGTGGCGTTATTTCGTTTATCTTCCGAGGCGTTTTGTTCATCACCGAAGCAAGCTGAAATTCCAAGGTATTTTGAAATTTACTGTGAGATGAATTCGCATACCTATTTGGGAGTTGCGATGATGGAAATGACATATCTAAAATCCACCACCTTATACAAATTTACAGAACATTAATTGGTTTTCTCGTAACATCCATTACTTAAACAAAGAATGAAATACAAATCGTGAGCACAGATGTTTAAGCCTTTTTTTTGCTTTCCAATTTAATTCTCGTTAAAAACAAAAGTATGGTTGCACAACTACTATATGGTCAAACGTTCCGGTGATGCTTAACCTATCTACATAATATCGCAGAATCATGATGCGTATTAAACTAAATGTGGACTACCAATAAAACTTCTAAATTTTGAATTTTAGCACTCGTGACGTGTGACAACGGAGTGTTGGTACCAGAGAGGGACATTTGCAATGACGTAGATGATTGCGGTGATAATTCGGATGAAACAAATTGCCGTAAGTAATTACCTAGTGGTGTACGTTTGCTAAATTGGTGCATTATGTTTATTTGCGCATATGCCACGACTACTAGAGAACTGCTTTTTTCATTGTATAAGGTTCCTGGAGTACACGGTTTGGTCTGCCGGCGCTTACATAGCACTCACATCTATTTCGGTGTGTTTTGTTGTAGCAACGCATACGTAGACTAACACTGCTCTAGTGTTGGCATTGCTATGTGAATGATTGAAAATAATAGTTATTAAAACGAGGTGTCCAGGTGAGAATTTGGAAATGTAACTATTTGAATAATGTAAATATGAACGAATATCACGAAGCAACTTGTATATCAAAATATTTTGCCCAATCTTTTATTATTTCTTCCAGTAAAACAACAAAAGCGGACAAAGGCAATCAATACACCTATGTTGCTTGTTTTTAGTTTTTGTTGTCCCATAGGGAAAATATTAAAGCACACTTGCGATCTTTTTTTGTTTTTGCGAGATACTTAAAAAATTCGAAAGTCAAACACAATATTAATTGATTTGAAAAAAGCGCAGGTTGAATGGTTGTCATTTTTGCATTTATTTGGAAGTCCATTATCCAAAAATCTGTAAAACAAAAAATCTTCACTCCTGTCAGTGGAATACAGTAAAATACCATTGTTAACAGGAGAATTGTTGCAGGCCCTGAAAACGTGAGTCTGAGAGTATTTTACATCTCATCTCTATGCGCCGGCGTAATCAAACTTGTGAAATTTGATAATGTAGAGTTCTGGTCAAATCGGTAAAATGTTTTGATTTGTGCGGCCTTACCTGTCGCCATGAATGTGAGTAAATAGCAATACAACTTGCAGACGACTAATTAGACTAAGTGTATAAAGATATCTTGCCTGGCCCAATTCGCTATCAATATCGTTTTTGCGTAGGACTCTCAACATAATATGTTATACTTCAAAATAATCAATGCTAATTAAGTTAGTCAAACATTGCATGAAATTTCTTTGTCTTAAAGTTATACTGTCACCTGTTCCAATTTTGCCACAGTTACCATGGAAAGAGAAAATCTAACTAATCACAGATTTTAAGCGGGTTGCCACTTTTTAAAAACATATGGGAATTTTGAATACCAAGGAACGCTCCTATGACCATATATGGGCATATTTAGATTACAGTATACCTTTAAGTCTTGGTCACATTCTATTATAACCTTGTTACAAGGTCTATTATAAAAGTTGAATTCTACACTCACTTGAAGTACTTCAAAGCACTTTTCTGGTGCTTAGATCCGATTTTGGTTCTATCGCAATACATATCCTGTAGTTTGAGCACTGCATACATCTGTCGCAGATACCCATTGGCAGTATGTACTGCAATCACCTCAATTTCTTTTTGCTTGCTTCTTTCATAAAAAACTATTCTACGTCCCTTTCATACACACATTTAAGAACAGGGATCCCTTGCACCCTGGTTTCGTCATTATGTAAAAATCTACCCACGCATTCTCTGTATATAACAACGTCACCCAAGCACATGTGTTTTTAACATCTTCCGAATTTCCCTTCGTCTATTTAGCCAAATGTGGTAGTGATTTAATTATCAAGTGTGATAACGGCGAGTGCAAAGATATCAACAGCTTCTGCGATGGACGCTATGATTGCGAGGATAAAAGTGACGAAGAAAATTGTCGTAAGTAAATATCACAATTTCTCTCCTACTCGACACGTTTCAATCCTCCTGAAGGTAGTCAAAGAAATCATTATGACCTGACGAATATTTTCCCTACACCCTTTGTACGTTCAGTCTGCCTTTGTCGCATGATAAAAGTCCAGATGCCATCGCTCACTTGGCTGTGGTGACATGCTGCACCAAACCTCGACATGTATAATACTCGGTTTCCGAGTAGTCAGGTTGGGAAAAGTTAAGGAGAAGTGATATTTTGATGAATCGTTTAAATTGCATTTCTAGAGGTTGTTGAGCGATGTGAGCGTTTGACAGTGTATGATAACAGTTTAAGTAGAAGAGAAGTATATTTATGTTCGTTAAATGTCTTATTTTTGAAATAACGTATCTTGGGGTTGGCGACATACAAAACTTTCAAGGGACTTAAAGAATAGGGGTGCATGGCAGTGTGATACGTTCAACACGTAATTATGTCTTACTTGGAAAGAAGCCTACGGAAAAGCAAGAAAATGCCACAAAAAAATCTGAAAAGTTGACAACATATGCATACGGTAAAATGCTAAAAAATGATATGGTCTTGTACCTGTTTCAATATCACAATAGCAATCTTGTATTGTTTATTTTTAATATATCTGTTTCACAGTCCGCGCTATTCGATAGTCAAAGCAATGTAGCAAATGCCTTTTCAGCTTTCCTTGTTTTACAAATATTTTGCAAGACGTGCGTTTGTCCACGTGTGTGCTTTCCTGCTCATCCACGGTGCTGAAGTTAGTATGCACGTGACAGGATGATCAAGGACATTTACATACGACGACCTAAGGTAATTCATGCGTAGTTCGTCACGTGCTGGAGGTCATACATGTCGACTGGAGAAAATCGTACGAACGTCTATAGACAAACATTAAGCCTTTCTGTAAAGAGAAGGAAGTTACTTTTATGTATCCTTGAAGCCGTGTATAGTCACTATTTGGCGGGCCTATTGGGTTCTTGTGGATATACAAAAGAACGAAAATGACCAACTTTGTCCCTTAACATGAAAAGGTACAGTAATTTACAGATTTACCGATTGTATTTACCGATTAGATTTTGATGTAATTATAATATCAACAATGGAATCTTCCTGTGGCTTATTTCCTTGTTTTTCAGCATGTGGGCCAACGACACACAGATGTGGAGACGGACTTTGCATTCGAAAAAGTAGTCTTTGTGATGGTTACGAACACTGTGCTGACGGCTCCGATGAAAGCAACTGTGGTGCGTTCAACATCTAAAACAAATAGTGCTTGCAAGTGCTCTTACAAGTTAGAATTTGTAGAGGAGTAATGTACGTCTTTCACCGACCTTAAATGTGATCATGTAATTATTTTGAGTATAGTCATCATATGCTTCCATAAATTCCACTACGTCGAATCTTAAAAGAAAGCTTGCAATAAAACCCTTGAATACAAACATTGCCTACAATGTATTTTCCTTTCCAGAATGTAACCCGCCAAAGCACGAATGCGGTGATGGCACCTGCATCCAAGAATGGACCGTTTGTAGTGGTTTTGAAGAGTGTACAGACGGCTCCGATGAACTAAACTGCGGTTTGTTTTATCAGTAAAACATTTGTGCTTAGCTGTGCACTTGTATGTGCATATTAACGTATGTATGAATATGCGAACACATGTGTTTGTATGTTATTGGAAATGTTGACTTTGAATCTTTCTCTGATTGAAAGAGTTGGCTGTGTAACTATAAAGGTATATTGAGAGTAGAAAGGCTGGTGTTCCTCTGAGTGTTCATTGACAAATCGTCTTTCCTCATTTTGTAGTTTGTGACAAGGATTACCAATTCACGTGTAAGAATGGCAGGTGTGTTTCAAAACTTGCAGTTTGTGATATATTCGACGACTGTGGCGATAATAGTGATGAAGAAGAATGTGGTAAGAGCACAATCTGTGCTGGAGGTCAAGAGGTCATCTCGTACACTGTAAAAATAGCGGACGCCAGACGTGTCTTTACGCGTTCAAAATGTAGATTTTGGTGTTCAAATTTGAACGGCTAGTGTTCATATTGTTAACACTAGTGTTCATATTATTAACAATGATGTTCTAAAGCTGAACACGTAGTGTTAACAGCCATCTCCTTCAAGTGTTCAAAAACTCAGCATTACAGAAATTTTACAATACTGTAAAACAATTAACAATCTTTGATGTTTTTCACTTCACTG
>LD345639.1:169487-183597 GCA_001465055.1 Ptychodera flava
TTACAAAAGGAATTTTTGTATATTTTTGAATAAAATAATTTTACTGAATATAAGTGGTCTGTTTTGTTATTTCCAGGCTTGAACACCCCATGAACGCGCAAAATTAAAGGTGTTCAACAAGTGCATATCATGTGTTCTAACCTTTAACACACTTATCGTTGAACGGCGTCCATGCGTTCAAAAAGTGTTACAGCCCTTTGAACGCGTAAATGCGTTCAATTTTTTGAACGCATTTCATGTGCAACGTGTGTTCAGATATGTAACACATGGTGTTCAATATAATGTCTGATGAACACGAAGTGTTCAAAATCTGCACACGTGTGTTAAAAAATTGAACATTGGTTGAACAAGTAGTGTTAAATTTCTGAACGTCTAGACGCGTTCAAAAAGTGTTACAAAAAGGCGTTTAATTGGTGTTCTATCCTTTAACACTTAACTTTACAGTGTAAGCTTAATCATCATAAGGCATTTGAAATGTGTATTTGAGCAGTTTTAACTAGAAAACGTTAGGAATTACCTATGAAGTGTATCCAATGTAAAATTTCCATTATAAATACCAACAATATATCATAAACGCCTTATGGACTTAATGCTCCATATGCCAAACCCTGTTCTCATTCCAGTTAAAGCAACACTATTTATACATCACTGCAATTCAATCATATGAGGTATTTAGTCTTTGTAAAATTTTTGCCCAGGCGTTGAGCATTAGACGTACTTATGTCTGCAGTATTTTCGACTTTCCAAGGACTTTAAAACACATAATGTGTGCATAATGCTTTGAAAAAGGGGTTATCATGGTCGTATGGCTGCCAGGGAACCAGCATTTAATAAGGAGAAATGGAAAAAAGTCGCCCAGGAATATCGAAATTGCCGTCTTCGGTAACAATTTGTACGTCTTATTTTAATGTCGGCAGTCACACTTGGCAAAATAGTTGATATACAGCAATATATACACATATACTGATTCTGTACACGTGTCAAATACGTTAAGTATACACGTACTACTAAAACTCAAAACTACAATGTACACTTGGTGTGCAAAGATCTTCATTACGTATACTCACGATGTGCATAGATATACGCTACGCATATCAACGTCTTGGAATGTTCCCTGTACAAAGATATACGTTGCGTATGCAATTAATATTGTGTTCCGTATACGTAAATACACGTAAATATACTAAACTATGTCAAGCATTTTGTCCAGTCATTTTCGTCGAAGATAATTGATTGTCCCATGGCACTACCATACGAATCCTACGTACATTTCACGAACGTTTCCTTGTACGCGCTCACAGTATGTATTGTTGTACAGATTTAAAGTATTGTACGGATTCCACAAGTGGCAAATATAAGCATCATTGTACATGCTCGCAGACACATCTCTTAGTTTAGATCGAAACCAACAATACAGACGGTCGTACTTGTACAACTTTTCCGTAAACATAATTCGCATTTATCGGGCTCGGGATATATTCGCACAAGTGCAAGGTCAAGTATAGATCATTGGTACTAAAGTAACAAATATGTTACAAGATTCTACAAAACGAAAGTGCCTCTTTAAAAAACGAAAAAAGGTTATTCTTTTTTGTCCCTACCAGAGTGTTCCGAGTACCAATTCAGATGTGACAACGGACTATGTAAAAGTAAGGGTTTACAGTGTAACTTGTATGATGACTGTGGCGATAACAGTGATGAGGTTGGCTGTGGTAAGTTGAATGTTAAGTCGCAATATAATTTATTCTATCCATTTTCAACGTAATGTAAGCTTATATCACACATTTAAATTTTTTCCAATCAAAATCACTGAACGTTTTTAGAGAAATTGTGCTGTCAAGCTAGACACTCATACTGCTAACTTTGTGACAGCATGTCTTAGTCTTTCGTAGGGAATGTTAACGAGAAGTTCTTGCCCGCCATTCTGATTACTGTATCGGGGTCCACTTTAGTTATTTAGGGAAATGACCATGTGCAATCTGTTCAACGCCTAAGGCCTTCACTTCTTGCCTTTCGTATACCAGCATTTGTAAACTTAGTCCAGATTAAATAAAGTCATAAAAATGGATATACTATGATCATATAAGATTATCTTATCATGCATGATATCCACGTGTACTCTTAGATGAGATGACATGATTGCTTTCTCTGTCATTGTATGCAAATAGACAAAGGATGCATATATAATGTACGTCAAGTAAGACACAGTCACTCTACAATAAGTTTTGACCATTTTAAAAAATATGAGAAGAATATGGAAACGAATTTGCATAGCTGCTTCGATGTTTAAGAAATAAATGTTTTCCTTAAAGACTTAGGGTTTCTTATCTTCTGTATGTTAGTTTATGTTCTGTATGAACACTATGGAAACAACATTTTCAACTATTGTGTTATTACTTACAATGTCCGTCGAAACGTTTTATTACTACATCTTAGACAAGGATACTTTCAAAAGCCTAATATTATAATGTTGCACCCCATTGACAAACAGAATCCCAACTTGCACATAGGTAGCGTTATATGATAACCTTATGTACAACAATAAAGTTGAATGGAATTTATTGGTTTATTGTGGCTTGCTATTGACAGTGCCCTTCGTGTGTGCTAACGGACAAGAGGTCGCTCCAATGTCAAAGTGCAACGGATACTTCGATTGTGAAGATCGATCTGACGAAATACCATGTGGTAAGACAATGGTATAACTTTATACACAGTGCACTCTTCTCTTGATTGGTTGACGAAATTTCTAATTTATGAAATATATATACCAACTCTTTCTTCTTGCATTTTATATGTCCTTTTCGATTAAAGAAAATTATCTCATGTTATACTTCCGTGTTGAATATGCTGTGCAGTGTTATAGGTAAGGGATGCAAGCTTCCGAACTTCACACAGCATATATCAAACAAAATTGCGAAGAAATAACCTTAACTTTGATATGGATATTATAGATGTTAGGATTCACTGACAACAATGCAAAGTTATTGTAAAATGCTTTAAATCACAACACAAATGCTTTAAATTAACAAATAAACAATTGTATTTTGCAAACATTGAACGCTCTTTGTGCCCGTAGTTATTGTCATCAGTCAGTAAATCTGCAGGCAATAAAAGAATCAATAACAAAATATCTTATCTAATGCTAACATAATGGTAGTCAAAGGGTTAATGTGAAAAAGAGGTGCGATCGAAATCATTATCAGCATTGTGTATAATTTTCAAATTTCCATATCTCTCTCACCTTTGTCTACTTACCCAGTGTGTTCAGAAGATCAATTCAAGTGTGATAATGGATTATGTACCGACAGTTACAATACATGTGACGGATATGACCATTGCGGCGACAATAGTGATGAACAGAATTGTAGTGAGTATTGTACAGATTTCGTATAATTGTTAGTCAAGTTTCTTCAAGAAAAGTTACTGCAGTTTAATTAGTGCGAAGATCGTCAGGTCATTTTACATTGCAATATTCGCAATTACTGGTGCCTGTACACACTGATGGAGCTGTAAGCTATAATAATAATTTATGTAAAGCATAAAAGCGCAAAAATTCAACGATGAAAATAAAACCTTCCCCTGGATGCTTTTATCGCCGATGATAATGGTCTCCTCCTCCTCCCATCACCACCACCATCATCATCATCGTCATCATCATCATCATCATCATCATCATCATCATTATCATCATCATCAACATCATCATCATCATCAGCAGCAGCACAAGCATTATCGAATTTGCTTCTTTTTTTCCACGATTACTGCATTAATATGGCTTAAAACGTATTGCAAAAGTAATTTTTCCAACCGAACAGACAGTCGTGCTTTTTTACAGGCCTTCAATTTAAATTGTTGTCGTACATTATTACCTGGTAATTCAAAGAATAAGAATTTTCCCAAAATTTCAATGAAACGGGCGTGATAATTTGACCTATTTTGGAGTCGTTGAAATTATTGCAGTATTCATCAAAAACGGCGAGCTTTCTCCCTTCGTACTTTGTTAGCGCCAGGTGCATTAAAATCGTGTTCGAGCGAGTCACAGATGTTTTTCTGTAATTTACATCTTAGTTATCCACACGTGCGATGATGGCCAAAACATCTTTATTCGGCCTCACAAAAATGGTAAACTAAAGTGTGATTTTGAAAGTGACTGTGACGACAAAAGCGATGAAGCAGGCTGTGGTAAGTTGTCATTTAAATGGAGATTTCAAAGCACAGTAACCTTAAGGATTATATAATGATGTCATCTTTGTAGAGGCAATAAGCCTGTGGTGACTACAGGACAAAATGCTTTATATACGTTCAGTGTATGTATATGAAACACAATATCAATTGTATACGTAACATGTCTTTGTATATGGAACATTTTAATACGTTGATATGCGTAGCGTACATATATGCAGATCAAGAGTAAACGTAATGCAGATCTTTTGCACATCAAGTGTACACTGTACTGTGACACATGTACAGAATCAGTATATAGTAGTAGTAGTAGTAGTAGTAGTAGTAGTAGTAGTAGTAGTAGTAGTTTTTATTATAACACCAAGCCGCGACGGGCTTACTATTCACTTCAAGATAAACTGCATACAGTAGGCTTACTTCATATGCTTATTTTCGGCACTGTTTAATGAAGATATATTTAATTCGAAAGATCCATATAATAAATCACCCATTTCTTTTCTTCTTCATGGATTACTAATGTAGTCATAGAAATAGCCTTGGTAATCACCAATGAACTTTGTTTTGCATAACCAAGTTACTAAATATAACTTTCATATTGCTTTGTGTTGAAGATTGCCGAGCATACCAATTCAAATGCCCTGAAGGCGTCTGTCGGGATAGGGATTCCCGCTGTGATGGTTATGACGATTGCGGAGACAACTGGGATGAAAGTGGCTGCCCCGAGGATAAAAGGTCCCCACATTTGGACGTCAGAGAAAATAAAACTTTCTAAAGTGTTACTTACAATGCTGATGTATTCAAATTTTGGGGGCATTGCCACTTCCTTAGTTTGTCATTCGTGTTCACTTTTCTTGTGAGTCCCAAAAGATGAAACTGTATTTAAGTTGAAGAAACGAAAATAACAAGTCAATTGAAGAGCAATATTTAGACCTCTTCACACCAAAGTTCCAATACTTTACATTATTTGAAAATATAAGCAAATTATTTTCTTGATGTAACTTTTTAAATGTGTTTTGACTTTGCCAGTGAAGTGTATGACTAATGTAAACTGTAACAATAATTTTTGCCTACAACACGAAATTTGGTCGTATTGAGTGTTATGTCCGTATTTTGACGACTTGCGCAGAAACTAGTCAAAATGTTGACACATCACTCGAACAGTAAGCAAATCGATCAAACTTCGCGTAAGAACCCATTTACTATATGTAGTAATGGCAACCGTACCATTGGTTTAGATCATTCCGCCGTTTGAAAATTGCAATTCACGGGAAGGGTTGTGAGTCACTCCCAGAGCTAAAAATTTAAACATTAAGATGTCAACATATGTTTTATATTTTGATATTTTGAAGGACGTTTATATTTAAGTTGAGATGTAAAACATGGGACGAAGGGTATATAGTTGTCTTTTTACGGTGTTCTGAAAAATGACCTAAATCCTAAATGGAAGTTTTAAGGCCCGCTAAAAATCGTGTCAAGTCGAGTTCGCACCAGTATCAAGATTTTGCTCGATCACAGGACTAACTTACGTCATCTACGGATGTAATGTGGATATACATGTAGTAGCCATGCCAGTGAGTTTATCTTTAAGAATTAGACATATCCTTAGGTGTCCTATACACCTAATTATTGATTTGCTTTGAAGCATTGGCGGTAGACGAACTAGACATATTGTGTAAATCGAGGTGTTGCCAACACTGTCGAGAGCAATTAACAGGTAAGCGATAACATCAGTCAATCATAAAAACAAATTAACTCTGCAAAAGACGAAACATTGTCTAGCTGACGGTCAGACGTAGTCTGAACAACACCACCACATATGTCCAAGCACTGTCTAAGTCTTATCACTTGCTTTCAGGTGTAGTTGTTTTGACTACATCTGGCCTGCTGCAAGACAATGTTTCGACTGTGGCAGAGTTGATGTCTCTGTGGTCGACTTGAATTACCGCTCAGCTGAAAATTACACCTGGCAGTGATGGCAACACCTCTATTTAGACAATATGTCTACTTCGCACAATGCCAATGCTTCAAGGCAAAACACTGTAACTGTATTAGGAAGGAACTCGTTACAGGATTAGGGTAACCTTTATGGCACGTGAGTGGGTATAGCGTCGTACTTCTTCATTGTACATTTTGTTGCATTACGAATAAAACATTAAAGGCTTTAAATCGTTTAAATCTCTGGCTCATTAATGGTTACACTCGATGTAATCTACTACCTGGAAACATGTCGTACAGCGGTGCAGTCCTAATGCACTGTCGACCATGACAGTACTCTTCAGGCAAGTAGACGAAATGAAAACACGCTTGGTCGTGAACGATGAAATGGTGTCAGTCGCAATAGTATTTAGTATACAAGCAACATTTTCAATGCTTTTGTTTGTCTGTGTTAAAACTGGTTGTACTTAAGCACAATGTCCAAAAATTGAAAGAATTAAATAAAATTCTGAGTATGACTATAAATGACGTTTCGGGGTACCATAACTGCTGTACGATTAGCCATTTTATGTACATGAACAAACCAACGCGCGCCGCCTAGCTACAACTAGTTCCGGTTACTAAGAAACTGTATTCATTCGAGGGTCCAGAGTAATCAAATACATTCTCTTTCTTTGGCATAAATTGTTGACTTTTAATGAAGGGATTTTTGGTAAACCTCTTTTATCTAAAAATTTAACATAATACTTGATCTTTATTTCACAAAACTGACGTTTCACCTGTCCATATATTGCCTGTATCAGGGTGATGTCATCGTTAATGTTGGTGGAGCTGTTTACAGTACAAAGGTTAAATGGAACGCTGCTTTTTTATTGTTATGTTTTTTTATTGGAGTCCAATAACAGTAAAAGTTAGTAGATGACATAATAAATCTGGGACCATCAAGATACAACTTCCGAATTGCCTCATTAATTATCACCATCCAGTTGTATATCCTATCAAATTGTAAATGGGGAATGGTGGATTTTCATCAAATAAAAATCCCAACCCATTATTTTGACCACTTCTTAAATACCAAATTATATTACCGTGGCCTGCCCGTCGTATTTTGATTGGTCGGGCTGAACCTCGTGACTGACCACAAATATACAGTAATGATTTGTTTACATGCCCCTGAATATGAATAATAAGATTAAAAACTCAAAGTACCGTAACTTTACAGCTGAAACGTAAATCATAATCAATCACAAAATACAATGGAGCACTTGTGGGTCAAGTTGAGATACTTTTTTCTGAAAACATCTGCGGATTTGCCAAATTTTCACAGCGCGCGTGACAGTGTGTCGCGTACTGCTTAGTTCCGGGGCACGATTGTCGTTCGCTGGTGAAATTTTCGCACATTTTGAGTTTTCTTGGGTTCGTTGATAATATAATGTAAATAACAGACTCCGCCCTGACCATCGAGGAAAGCCTCGCCCTTTAATGTTTGGTTTTCCTCTCGCCCTTGCCCATAAATAAACGTTAATGGTCAGCGCGTCGCCTGTTATTTCTATAATATCACGCTATCGTCTCCCTAGGACACAAGAGAAATGAAATAATCATTGTAGTCATTTTAGAGGAGTATATTTCTGTCTCGATAAAAATGGTGCGGGCATAATTTAAAATTCGGAATGGAATACACTAACATAAAAGCTACAATGTTTCTTCACCAATTAAATTAATGAACATCAGCAAGTCTACCGTCCTTCCATACCTGGTCCCTGTACCTTATTCATATAAGTCGCTCACAGTTGGGTGGACACATAATTGCAAATTACAAACGAATTTTACGGAAATCAGTTTTCTATTATCTCGATTAATACATACCAGACATACATCAAGGAAATTGGTAAACAGAGTAATTACTGTCGATCGTTGATATCAGAATTCGTGATCAATGACTGAACAGGAAAAATAAGTGACGGTGACGGAAATGATGTGGCAAACAAGAAAGCTTCTCTACTTTAAATTCAGGGAATCCTCGACGCCGACACAATCGACCCAGCTGTGTATCAACGATGAACTATCTCCTTCTCGTCGGTTTGTTCGGAGCCTTCGGTCCGTTGGCATTCTCCAACTCCATAGGTGAGTGATGCAATACTTTTAACTTATGCATCGTCATGCACTCGAAACGCTGGGCTGATCGTCATCATTCCGTGAAAGCATGTAGGCAGTAAGTTACTTTGCTACGTTGAAAATGTCTGTACTAAGGCCAAAGCAGCCGATTATGAAGTATTTGTCACCATGCTCAATGGGATAGGGGGACATGCCTTTTCTCTCGACAAAAGACGGCTATTCAGTTTAATTTCGTAATCGTTTTTTTCTGGTCCATGCTATTGGCACAAATAATGTTAATACGATTTTCACTTTTTTCCTTTGTCTTTTCTAGACCTTGTGTCAACCAATCCCTTCCGAAACTTCCGTTTATTAATTAAAGTATCGTTCACAGAGGTTTCGCATATTTTATTGAAAAAAAAATAAAATTTTAAAAGATAACTTTGAGTATTGTTAGTTTGTGAGTTACATTTATGCCAATATCAAGCGACAGAGCATACTGCCGTGACTTGACCGTATCATTGACCCTAGTTGACTTTTTGATATTACAGGTAACGTTGTGGTGAGCGATGGAGAACCTAAGTACTGTCATGAGTTTAAGGCGATGCTTGAATCTACAATGGCAAAGTTCAATCTCAATGAAAGCCCATTTCTGGGCACGCTATACGAATGTGAGAAAGATGGACGTTTTGCACCTACGCAGTGCAACAGGAACGGCGTTTGCGGATGCGTCAATGCCTATGGCAATCTTATTGCACGAACGATCTCTATTCCAAATAGAGTCCAAATTAATTGTAAAGGTAAGAATAATAAGTAATTACATTCATCATCGCTGCTCTTTTATGGCACCTTTTGTCTTACTGCAGTGTCTGCTTAGGGCAGCTTTCGTTTGCTATCTCACCGTCTCTGTCTTAATTTTTTCCATCGTGAAAAATTCAATTTGTGAAATATAGGAACACAAAAAAGCGTCTGCATACTGTAGTGTGGTTTCTTGTTATAACTTTGTGAATGACAATCTTCAACTTCCATATTAATTTTCACTAGTTTCTTTATGTCACAGGTCTCTATAATATTTTCGACTAGTCGAATTTACCTCCTATTATATTTATATGTCAATGACCATACAACCTATGATGAAATTGATTATAAGAATTTTAGTATTTGCTATCATATGGTTAAGGGCTAAAGGCTGGTCACTGCCCGTTGAGTAAAGTTACCGATTCTTGCGACACGGTGTGTAGCAGCGACGCTGAATGTCCATCGAATTTCAAGTGTTGTGAAACAGATTGCGGAATGACATGTGTGGAACCAAGACAAGGCAAGTGTGTCATCCGACCTTCATTAAATTTAATTTGGCGCATGCTCGCACGAAGACCACAGTTGTAGGTATCTAGGCACGATTTAAATATGGTCGAACAACTAAGGGCGGCCACATATGAGAAATAACATAGACAATTAAACTAACTCTTAAAATATACCGAAAGAGATACGGAAATGATTTGCTTTTAACACTTCTCACAATGAAGAATAATTTGTATTGTAACCTACAGGATATTGCTCTGTAATTTAGACACACGTTCACCATTATGATAATCGTTTTGATGATTTGAAAACTGGCCTTATTATTTTAAAATGTTAGATGATTGACGCGTCAACTAATATGAATTTATTTTCAGACGAATTTTAAAAAGTAGCGTATCGAATCCTGGATACAACAAAACTTAAATACGTCCGTTTAGTGACGATATGTATTGAGGTAGAATTTAGATAGCAATTATGATGACAGTGGTTCACAATACACATTTGGGTGCAAGAATATTATTGACGAATATATACTTTTAAAGAAAAGGAGGAGCAGAACGAAGCGAATAAAACGAAAGAAGATCAGATTTTACAATAAGCGATACTTCTGTTTCTTTTATTTCAACCTTGCTTTATACTGTTCGAACAAAACGAATTCTCGTAAATTCTCATATAGGTGTTCGATATACATTACATGTACGAGTCAAAAGAAATAACTTATCTTTCGCAAGCAAGCAAGCAAGACAGGTTTGAAAGACAGATGAATATCGCTATTGTATTCTGAAACAAAAGATGAAATCGTCCTATGAAAACTTGATACTTATATCTTTTATATCTTTTATATCTTTTTATATTGCCGTATGAAGATAAAAAGTCGACGCTTAAATGGTCAATTAGAGTATCGATTCATGATTAGTAATAAGAAAGGATAAAAAATAATTAATTCTTACTCTTTATATACATTAGTAGGACCACTACATATTGCGTAAACAAGAAAGTCAAATACCCAGTTTACCGACTGATGAAAACAGTTCACACAAACGCTTTCTGAGACCTTGGCAGGTATAGATTTCCTGTTTAATGTGTCAAAAAGTAGGACAGAAATTGGAAATTTTTGCCACGACAACAACCTATTGTGTTTAATAAGGGACGTGCTGTACCGTCGTTATCATCGTTGCAATAGCAACTGTACCACCCAACTTCCATTTGTAAGCTAACAAACCGGCGCTTAGGCTAAATAGGCAGTTTATGCATCTTATTGACAAAGAGGGAGTTCTTCTAAATATAAACACCGATCGGCTTCAAATTCAATTCCAGCATCCCTGGCGTCCGTCCTCGTTCATGGGCACGACCGTTTTACCTCCTTTTTTATTTTTAGTGTGATGGCAACGATAGCTTTTGTCAAAGACGAGGTGGAGAATAATACGTATTGCCTAATGGCAGTGTTATATCTTATTAATGGCGTGTTCAAAAATGTTACTTTGCATGTTTCGTATTTCCTTCTCTACAAGCTATAACAAAACACTGAGGCGTCCATGAATTTAGTTGGGGACATTTCCGGATAGTCGAATGGTATATTGAACCTGTGCATGCGTAGTCGGCCGCTGGCGCGACTATTAGTTGTTGATATACCGTTTTCTGTGAAGTTATTGTGCAGACCTTTCGTAGTGATCTGTCTTTCAAAATTGCGTTTTATGAAAAACCGTTTATTGATACTTAAAGTAACATGTAATCTAAATATGCTCATATATGGTAAAAGGGACATTACTTGGTATTCAAAATGCCCATGTGAGGGTGTTGATTTTAAAAGCGGCCACCCGCTTAAAATGTGTGATTGGTTAGATTTTCTCTTTCCATGGTAACTGTGGCAAAATTAGAACAGGTGACAGTATACCTTTAATATTCTGAACACTTTAACACTATTTTGTGTATATAAGAGCTAAAAATATTTTTAATGTCTTTCGTCTATTGTTGATCCTAAAATTACTGGAGGAGTTATTTTTCTTCTTCTCGGCTATGTTTTAGATAGTATGGTTACCTACTACATAATGGCCATTTAACCATCATGAAAATATTGCAAGCTGTTTGATCGTATTCTGCCATTCTGACATCATCAGTTATGTCATACTGAGTATATACATTCTCGGTAAAGAATTGGAAAATAAGTTAAAAGTATACTGTCACCTGTTCCAATTTTGTCACAGTTACCTCGGAAAGAGAAAATCTAACCAATTTCAGATTTTAAACGGGTGGCCGCTTTTTAAAAACAGCGCCCTCACACGGGCATGTTGAATACAAAAGAACGTCCCTTTGGCCATATATGGGCATAATTAGATTGCGGGGGACTGTATACCTTTAGACATTTGATATCATTATTTGATTATTTGATATAAGTGATATTATTATTTGATTATTTGATAGAATGTTATGACGATGAGTATGCTTGCAATGATGGACTGACGTGTGTCCCGAACTTCCACATCTGCGACGGCGTGCCGGACTGCCCGAACGGGGAGGAAGAATTAGCCTGCGGTACGTCATAAATAGGAAGACGAATAAATTGTTTCTTTTCAGTGTCTAAGCTAACATGTTCCTGTAATTCCTTGTTTTAAATGAAGATCAATATGGCAATAATTTTACTGTGCTGAAAAAAAACAAGTAAAATCCTGCATTGATAGCTTCATAAAGTAACCGATGCAACGGCTTTGGAGTCATCTTGCAAATGATGCAATCCCATCACAATACAAATTGTTTTGGAAAAAAACAAACAGAAATTTTACGGGATTATATATTTGTTACCTATATACTCTTTTATCCCTCTTTTGATCCGGAGGGAATATTATGAATGTTGCGTTCACCTAATCTACTATTTTTTTCAATGGCAAAACTACCCATCATCTTAAAGATATGGATGTTCTTTTGAGAGTAATATCATTCATAAATCCGATCAAGTTGAAATTTTGATAAGTTTTATGGCCCCCATCACCAATAAGACTTACGAATTTAGTCACTTTAACTCGTCAATAATTGTGTCTCGATAAGCTACTTATACTTTTACTTATAAGCTACTTGAAGTTAGGTATCGGCGAGCAGGGGACTATGCCTTGTTAAGTACTGACACTAAATTCAAATGTTTTAACACATTTTATAACATATCTATGAAGAAAATGCAACGACAAAATTGAAACAGTCTTTCACATTGTAGGGAGTTACGTGTATCTCAAATATCTCCAGGTGCCAATAGCAACGAACGCAAACACGTTTATCGCAAAGCTTAGACTCTGTCCGCGGTGCTAGTCGTTGATGTTAACCACGGTTTTCGGGACTGAAGAAATGATTTATCATTTTGCAAGTCCATGCTTTCGAATTTCCGTCTCTTGAAGGTCAGAAATGTCAGGAAGCTCGAACTTAGTGCAAATTGTCGAAAAAGTCCATTGTGTTCAGGCTAAGTGGTCAAGTACACATTTTTTTCTTACGGAGCAAATATATCTATATATTTATATTGAAGTATACTGATGTCCTTGTGATCAATTACAGTGCTTACAGAGCGTTATACATAACAACACAAAACTGATTGAAGTAGAAAATAATGATATCTGTTATACCTGTTACTTAAGTTTCATGCATCCTGCAATGTTCAGACAGAAGAAGTGAAAGGATTCGTAGCCCAACACCCCCATATATATGATCGGGAAGTACCATTTTATTTGTAGGTGATGTTAAAATTAGATGAATAATATATATATATATATATATATATATATATATATATATATATATATATATATATATATATATATATATATATATATAAAATTGAATTGATGAATGAATTAATGATTAAATAAACATGTAAATATATATATATATAATTGAATTGATGAATGAATTAATGATTAAATAAACATTTAACCACCTTTTACAGCGGGTAAACGTTTCGATTGCCCATATGGTAAGAAGATCCCGACAAAGTCCCAATGTAATGAATACCCAGAGTGTGTAGATGGTAGTGATGAGATAGGATGTGACGAAATGTGGTGTAAGTTGAAAATGTATATTTTAAGGGACTTTCGATCTTTTGGGGACAATTTGAGGGGACATTCTTTCACAACAAGTTTTCACAATGTTTACCCTTTCTTGAAATCACATGGCGCACGCCGCAGATTATAAACATCTGATGAGATTTTAGATTTCAACAGGTGTTTGAAGAATTGCAACAATAGATTCAAAGAGCTAAGCAATCTGTAAAGTTTGTGAAATTGATTTTAGAAGACGCGAAATGTACTTTGTGATTTTAATGGTCTGTCATCGAACGTACAGTGACGCATTTGCAAGGTCGCCATACTTCCGTAAATTAATCTTTTCAATTTGCTCTAAAGTGGAATGTGAAGATTACAGTGGCTCTGGTAAAATACCACCAAGTTGGATCTGTGATGGTGGCCCTGATTGCATTGATGAAAGTGATGAAAATGACTGCCGTGAGTTGACTTCACTGAATTTCAGTAATGCTTTTTTGTTCGCTCTTAGATGAACATCATTACATTGTTATATTAAACGAGAGAGAGAGAGAGAGAGAGAGAGAGAGAGAGAGAGAGAG
>LD345639.1:197348-208384 GCA_001465055.1 Ptychodera flava
CGGATGACTCGCAGATTTATGTCGTGTGCAAGAGACCTGATGAAGTTCAAGTTTCTCTTGAGCTATGCGTAGATGAAATTCGCAGGTGGATGAGATCCAATATGTTGTTTCTCAACGATAATAAGACAGAGGTGATTCAGTTTTCGTCACGCCTGAGATCAGATGCGGTGAAAATTTCCAGCCTTAGGATAGGCGAGGTTGATATTGCCCCGTCCACTTCATTTCGAAATCTAGGTGTTAAGCTCACGGTTCTGCTTCTGATCATATTAGCCATGTCTGCAGGAAAGGTTTCTATGCACTATCTAGAATTGGCAAGATCCGCCCATTATTGGACAAACCTACAACGGAAAAGATGGTTCATGCATTCATTACGTCTCAGCTTGATTATTGCAATAGTCTCCTGTATGGTGTTAATAAGACTCAGCTGGATCGCCTACAATCACTTCAAAATGCTGCGGCTCGTCTCGTCTCCCGGACTCGGAAATTCGATCACATCACACCTGTTCTCATTGATCTGCACTGGCTGCCGGTTGATGCTCGCATCAAATTCAAAATTTTGTTAACCACCTATAAAACCATTCATCGCTTCGCACCACTATATTTAATTGATTTACTTGAAATTTACACCCCAGTCAGAGATCTCAGATCAGCTGACTCTTTGCGGTTAGTGCCACCTCATGGAAACTTTAATAAGGCATACGGGCAGAGAGCATTCTCTGTTTGTGCACCTGCTCTGTGGAATTCGCTGCCGCCAGTGATTCGCAACGCCAGATCTGTGGACTGTTTTAAACGTCTTTTAAAAACTCATCTTTTTAATCAGTTCTATTGGTGATTGAGTTTTTAGGATCATCTTCTGTATGGTTTTTAACTGGGACTTTTTAACTGGGACTTTTTAACTGGGACTTTTTAATTTTTTCTACTGCTTTCATAATTTTTTTTATCACCGTCTTTTGTTTTATTTCATTTTTTATAATGAATTAACTTTTTAAATTTTTATCACCGTCTTTTGTTTATTGTACGAGAATGGTACAGGTGCTGACAGATTTTGACATTGTTTATTTTCGTTTTTCTTTTATTGCTTTTGCTGGTTTTTAGTATTTGTTTGTTTCTTTTAAAATATGTAAATCGCACTGAGACGTATGTGTAGTGCGTGTAAGAAATAAATATTATATTATTATTATTTATTCATCTACTTTAATTGTCATTAGTCAGGTGCATGTTATTTCTAACTGATTTCTCTATTCAAATTTAGTGCATCAAAATCCTTCTACCTTTTAGAATCATTTTTGCCACTTATTACATTTCATCGTTAGCAAACAAACCATACAAGTGTACTTTCATGAATATGCATAATAACTTTGAGCATTAAGACATTTTGGCAGCAATTCTTATCCAAAACAATATCATGAAAGCACTTTTGGTCAACACTCTGTCCTAGCATTTCACAACACCTTTTTTTATTGATTTAAAGAACGGTTTGTTTGTGACGATGGACAAGAAATCTCACCGTATTCAGAATGCGATGGGTATTTTGACTGTGACGATCACTCAGACGAAACATCGTGCGGTAAGTCGAAGAAAACATTTCATCTTTTACAGTTTTAATTCCCCTTGTTGTATCTGGCTGTCTTACATATTCAGTACAGTAATAAAGTATTACGATCATAGAAGCTGACAAGCCACTTGTTCTGGAATGAAGTACTTTTTTCAAACGAGAGCTTCGTGGCCTTATTATTGGTCACCGGTCTTACGAGAACATTCAATATATTTCTGTATAGTGCGAAGCAGTAATTATAGTTTAAAAAAGCAATATGGGACTGCTGTTTAAACCAATTGTATTGTCCTTTATTGTTATCAGAGTGCGAGGATTATAGATTTCTCTGTGACAATGGCCTGTGTCGATACGAGTACAATCTGTGTGACGGATACGACGATTGTGGTGATAATAGTGATGAAAAGAACTGTGGTGAGTAGCTGTCTGTGTGTTGCCGCAGCGTAATGAGACCAATCATGATTGCCCAAAAAGTTGCAAGAGGCATTCCTTTTATGTAATCGTCGAACTACTTCGATTATTCTGTGGTACGCTGGCAACGTGGTAGCTCGGTATTTCGTAGTCAGCTTTCATAGGCGCCACCGGTTCGAATGAAAATTATTTGAATTACTATGTTAACAACGGATAATAGTGATAATGATGGTGATGATGATTGTGGTAGTGGTAGTGGGAAAGGAGGAGGAGAGGAGAAAGAGGGAGATGATAATGATGATAATGATGATGGCTAATTTTGCAATGACATTAATATTTGGTTGTGTCATTAGTATGATTATAAATTAAATTTATCAAAACTAGAAACAAAGTTCGAGAACACTTTCTTGAGAAACATAAACATTTTCCTTCAAATAACATTTAATAACAAATAACAAAAGTCATGGTTATGTATAATCTGTTTACGTATGCAGTTTTAAATGGTATATTGTCCAAACGAAATAGCTTTAAAATTAGATACAGCAGTACATAATTATTATCATTTCACATGTGTTAAAGAACACATTACACTGGACAAAATGCTTGATATACGTTCAGTATATTTACGTATATTGACGTATATGGCACACAATATTAATTATATACGTAATGTACATCTTTGTATATGGAACATTCCAATACGTTCATATGCGAAGTGTATATCTATGCAGATCGTGAGTATACGTTCGGCAGATTTTGTACACTGTAGTTTTGCATTTGATTAGTATACGTACGTGTATACTTAACGCATTTGACATGTGTACAGAATCAGCAAATGTGTATATATTGTCGTATATCAAGCATTTCGCCCAGTGTTACTCTACTACAATCGACGTCTCTATAACCGAAAATTAACGTATTATTTTATAACCTTTTCCTAGATACATATGAGTGTGACGACGGTCAGGTGATTACCCTTCCTAATTATAAAAAGGGTACGGCAAGATGTGACGCCTCCGTTGACTGTAGTGACAGCAGTGATGAAATTGGGTGTGGTAAGTATAGAGTCAAGTGTAAAACGTCAATATGTTAGACACGGTCACATATGGTGATTACATGTGTATTATTTCTCATTGCCATAAGTGTCGAACGTCGCATGTGAATTCAAGGGCTTTAACATCATTTTAGATTTCCAACCTTTTTCAAACACTAATCATGTGACAACGAAAATAAAGATTACAACAACAAAATGTTGACCATCGTGCGTTGTGCCATAAAGTTTCTTTTATGATCACGATGTGTACTTGAAGGACATGCTATATTTCTTGTACTTTTCTGCGGGGGCGCCATTTTATCATTGCAAAACCCGGCTATTACTAAGCTATTAAAAAGTGTAGGCATGGTCAAACTCAGCGAGCTGTGATACTTATATACACGTCCTTCAATTAGTACATTTACACAACCCAACTTTGCTTTGAAAATAAAACCATGAAAATAATGCACAAAATTTGCAGTCATTGGGGCTTTAAGAGTAAAAAGACTTTCCGATGCAATGGTGCAATTGGTAATGTCAACTTGAAAGTAGGTTGGTTATATTTCAGACGCACACAATGACATTTATGAGCAACTGAACAACAACATTAATATTAAGAAAAAATAGGACAGGAACATGTGCCTTCAATGATCAGAATACGGTGTATTGCAGATTTGCAAAGACTATGACATACAAAACAAATCTGCTGCACAAGTCTTACACACGTTGAATTAATCGCTTCGACTTTCACCGCGAGATATAGATATTTTCACTATGTTTCTATTCAAGTCATACTCGCTAAAACTATTTATAAACCTAGTTTCCTTTAGTCTGGAAAAGAAGACGCAAAGGTAATATCTTAATACTGAAGGATAAAGTGAGTAACTGTGAGCTTTTTACACAAACTTAACATTATTAATTTCGCAGTTTCCAATGAGACCATGCACATCGACATTTTCTCGGCACTTCGATGACTTCATATCAGACATAATAGGCAGGACTGTTACAGTATAAATTTACAGAATTAAAAATACGATGCCTCTGTGCATAATTCACATTAGCTAAAACTCAAGCTTTTTATAAATGGAGGATCATCGCATCGAACATAAATCTTTTGATTAAAATCGTCGGACTAACGAAACACATTGGACTAAATATTTTATATATACTTTAAGACAAGAAACAACCTTTATAAATAGATCAATAGATATACCCCTGGTGAAATATAAGAAACTAGAAAGTTTGTGTCGGCTAAGGAATTTCATTTTGATACAATGCGTATATAAAAGCCTCCTGTCTTCCTCATTTCTACTTCAGATTGTCTGGCGTACTTTTTTAAGTGTCCGAACGGCATCTGTAAGCACAAGTATGCACGATGTGATGGGTATGACGACTGTGGAGACAATTGGGATGAGACTGACTGTCCTCAGACTGACGTGGTAATCCCGGAGGCGATTCCTTATGAGAGAGAAATAATGACTAAAAATGTCGAATTTACTTTGCGTTAACCCATGGAAATATCACTTTGTCTTTTCTATTTTCAAATAATGTGGCAATCAAACGTACTGACGAAACATAGAGTGATTTCATACCATGAATGAAATAAAATGTAGCAAGTACAATATACAAGGCGATAGTTTTTTTAATTTGGTTTAAAAAAGTTTCAGTGTTATGTTTTTACTTTATAGAGAAATATTTTTTTCAATTTTGCCTGTACACTATGTAAACTGATATTGTAACAGAGATAAATTCATACATCCTGATTATATTAACATCATTAAAAACCACAGTGTACAGATAAGTGCCAGCTATACCTTCACTATGTTTATTTTGAGAATCTGAGTAATAAATATAATCTTATGCTTCTGCATTGAACTCGGCTCCATTTGTGATCAGTATCGTAACTCTCACTACTCTTATGTAACATTTACATGTCCACACATATCCGTCAAATAAGAATTATATCATATCAGCGGGTCAGTATGGGCAATGCGTCTTTCTGATTTTTCGAGAGCCAAAGCCAGCCGTAGCGAAAACAAACGCTTTCTCGAGTGCTGAACGGGTCCCTCAACAAGCATGTAAGCTAAATGTGGAGTCAATATGCGACAATATGTCTCTTTCAGTGTGTATGGTATTCAAATCAAGGACGCAATAGAAAGCAAATACAATCTGAACTTCTATAGACACTGCAGTGTTTGGGAAAAATAAAAAATTCTAAAAATAGAATAATACCGGTTTGAAAGGAACCTGTTGGTGTTTTCGAAATAAAATTTACACTCAATTACGGCACTTGCTGAATGAATGCAAGTCATCTCCATCCACGCAGATAATATCAAATCATATCTCTGTCCTCATCAAGGACAGGTAAAAAGCAGTATTTCAATGACAAATTAAAGGAAATAACGTGACACAGTCAAAAATGCTGCACATACTGTGCTTGAGTCTTTTACTGTAAGATCGAAAACAGTGCGACGAATTTGTCCTCTGTTCAAAAATAATTTGAATTGTTGGCATTACAACATATTCTTGTGCAATTGTAGTGTGTCAAGAAAAACTGAAAATATGTAAAAATGGCATTGAGTGAAATGTTGCTTGACAGCAGCACTATAATATTGAAAGTCATATTCTCAGAATCGAAAACGCTGCGTCGAATCAAAAATAGGTCGGAAAAAACCCCATATATTTCAGGCCGTATCACTTGCAGGTATCGGCACTTCCTTGGACGCTTTCCTCTATCCCCGATATATGGGATGTTGCTAGGCCTATCTTACCCGAGGCGCCGACTTAAGTAGCACTTGGACTTCGGCTTCGTACGAACAATTAATCTCCACATATCAACATTAATTTTTTATCCAATATAAACTGTACGAATTACTTTGTAGACGTGCTTTAATTCCGAAGAACTGCTAGGGAGTAATTTTTTAGGTTTCCTTCTGAAAATCATCGTAAATATTTAGACATGCACTTATACTTAGGAATTTTGAAACAGGGATTTCGCATGGAAAGGAATCTGGCGACTTCCCAATCATCGAACATATTGCACTATGAGCGTTCAGCGTGTACTCGCTCACAGGGAAAGGGTTAGTATCGCAAGGAGTGATTGTATGAGCATTTTGGGCATGCTGATTGTTTCATTGAAATTGGTTTTGGGTATGGTATGATCGTGCTTGTTTGAAGTATTTGGTAGACTTCTACGAGAATAAAGTGACTGAAAAAATATCACGCGACCAAACTCCGTAATCCACGAGAGATATGCCATCAGTTTTGAGTTTCGCCCTTTCAGAGAGGAACTATTCTTGCCTTTCATTGGTTATTTTGTGAGGCTCATAAATAGCTAAGTTGTGTAGCCGCCCAAAGCCACTGACACCTGCAAGTCGCATATCCGTACATGTAAATTACCTCTACCTCATTCGCAAACTTAGTGCCAGGCTTGTTTGAAACACTGGCAGTGGGAGATTTTGGCTGCATTGTACGGAAATCAATGTTATATTATCCCAATTGAAACTTGTTAACAGACTTTCGGCAAGGAAATGGTTCGTCAGCGACTGATTATTGTTGATATTAGATATTGTAGTCTAAGATTGCTATTGACTGGCACTTGTCATTAATGAATTCAACGACCAGATATGGAATCATTCGACGGAAATGATAGAAAACAAGGAAAATATAGTCAACAACTCTGTTTAAATAATTTAAATCCTGCAAAATGACAGAGCTGGATTAAGCGGCTGATGTATTGTTGGTATCAACTACGCACTATATCTTCATCGTTTTGTTCGGAGCTTCGGCCATTTTGCTTTTCTCGGTACGGTAGGTGAGTCACGAAATGCAGCAGAGAGGTTAATCTTTATATTTGGATATACAATCTTTAAGGTTGCATGTTGATGGTCAGCTACTCTGCTGCACCAAATATGGATGTTTAGCAGCCAAGATGACTAAATTGTCTGTAATTGCATTCTTAGGTCAAGTACAGATTTTTTTCTGTCCCTTTAATGATGCTATGCTTGTTCTTTTCTATGCCTTCCCTTGATTAATATGGCGTGTGGCTATATCATCACACCTCTTAAAGTGTATCCGTTGATTTCAAATTTCTTTTAAACGATTTTAGAGTCACGAAGGGAGAGTTATTCATCTAATAGATCATCACAATTTATGACCATTGGTGTCATTCTTACTTGGTTAACGGAATTGAAAACATGACAGTTTTGACTAAAGATTTTGCTCACGCACAACGTTTGTAGGCCCATGTGCTGCACTCTTGTTTAGTGTTACTATTCCTAAGATACATGGGTATTTGCGTTATAATGCAAATAAGAATAACATAATGCTCATACTGATTACAAGAACAAAGATATGTTTTTGTTGTTATTTGCTTCGGTAGTGGAGACAAATTTGGGAAAACTTGCCGTTCAAACCATTCTGAGAATACCGTTACTAATACCATATACACTTGTGGTATATCTAGTTTTACAAAACATTCTTTATGGTTACGGCAGCCATGCGTTATTTAATTGAAAATGGATTATTTTAATAATTAGTATCTACCTAAGGACATGTATAAAAGCCACATCGTTCAGAAGGACTCGTAGTTCACAAACATTCATATAAATCGCACTCTATATTTAATGACAACTGCGTACTTCAGCAGCTCATATTCCATCATTGTAGCTTGGCCTATTTGAACAACGAAAGGGCAAGCATGAGCAAATTACAGTAGTCCACTAGAAGTGTACATAAAACCATAATGATCCCCATTTTCGGAAATTAGAAGTAATTCTATTGCTGCCATCTCAATCTACTTTCGGTTAAACTCCTGCCGATTTCCTATGCCATTACAACGATACTGAGCTTGTTTGCATAGTCGCTGAACACAGAAATTGCATTCTCACATTCCTGGCCGCTGGGAGTGCGGGATCGACAGTGTGGGAAAAATCGATCCCACACTCTCAAAAACCGTCCCACACTCTGCAGTAAATGTTACACGAGCTCTGATTGAATGATAAACTGTCTGTTTTGTTCCACGCGCAAAATGTTATCCAATAGCACGACGAGTAACACATAGACCAGAACTACAAAGTAAGCAGGTCAAAGTACAGTGGCAGACGACAGATTTGTCACGATTTTGGATAATGTTGTATATGTCCAATGTGAATTTTACGCATTTTGTGGTCATGTGAGAAAAAGAATCTCACACACCAAGGACCTGGGACCAGATTTCTCACACTCGTTGGGGATATTTTGTCTCACACTCGCCTACGGCTCGTGTGAGACAAAATATCCCCAACTCGTGTGAGAAATCTGATCCCAGGTCCTTGGGGTGTGAGATTCTATTATTCCTTGTTGCAATTTTCGTTCGTTTGCTGTTTACTTGCATCAAAATATCGTCCAACTGTGCCGGTGACAGCTCTGCATGATGTTTCGCAGCCATAGTTGCTGACTGCAACTTGCAAGTACAAGCGAACGACAATTTGTTACGCGCAGAAAGGATGCGCAGTAAGTAAAATGACGTCATCCATGTAACATCAATTGCTGAGGGTATCATCAAGTTCGCAGAGAGCATCATCACGTTCGCAGAGGGCATCATCACGTTCATTTACATGTCACGTGCTTCACGTTTACCCCATGTCAGTGCATGCTGAATGAGTGAGGTGTAATAAAAAGGGGTTATTACACGAAGTTTGGGCGATACCACGTCGTATTCGAGTGATGTGTCCGTGTCGTTTCTGCGTAACTCGTCGCTAATTACGTTGTCAATATCATTAGGACTAATGGTAACAGCAATGGTATTTCATTTTTCCAGCATGTCTTCCCCTAAGAGACGATGTGACGGTGATCTATGTCTCAACGAACGGTCTATTTGTAATGGTTACGTTGAGTGTGACGACGGTTCGGATGAAGTAAACTGCAGTGAGTTGTTTTGCATTCTCAAACAAAATCTGGACCTTTGGATAACTATTAATTTAAGAAAATTCATACAATATGCCCAAATGTACGTAGAAATGTACGTACGTACGTACGTATGAATGTATGTATGTACGTACGTACGTACGTATGTATGTATGTATGTATGTATGTATGTATGTATGTATGTATGTATGTATGTATGTATGTATCTATGTATGTATGAATGTATCTATGTATGTATGTATGTATCTATGTATGTATCTATCTATCTATCTATCTATCTATCTATGTATGCATCTATCTATCTATCTATCTATCTGTATCTATCTATGTATCTATGTATATATCTATGTATCTATGTATCTATCCATCCATCCATTCATCCATCCATCCATGCAATACGTGCAGTTAGAATTCAATCGTTGACTTCCTTGTTCACGACACAACTTGTTCATTCGATCAGCCTGTGACAAAGATGACATGTTTTCCTGCAAGAATGGAAGGTGCATCAGAGATTATTCGAAGTGTGATTATTATGATGACTGCGGAGACGGCAGTGATGAAGAAGGGTGCGGTAAGTGCTGCCATCTTCAATTATCAAAGACAGTTTTTGTGAGTCCTTTCAGAAGTATTCAATGGTCCTGAAAGGACACACAAAGCATTTCTTTGATAATTGTAAAGAGCATAAGCTTTAAGATTATTGAAGCTTTAGGTAATATACCTAGAATTAGCATATACTTTTGGGTGGCGAGTCTTTCTGGGGAAAACTGGTTGATCAAGTAGTTCAACTTGTCAGTATTAATACAAAATTTATGAAAGAAATAATGGCATAATTTTCTCTCTTGTGTAGTGTAATTTTATCAATGATTCTATTACAGTTCAAATTATATAAAAGAAATTGGAAATTTCTGTGGACAATGTGTTTACAATATTAATCATGCCACTATGTCTAGGGTGATGTAACCAGTGGTGTAACCACCACTATTTCGTGGTTCAAGATGGCCCTATTGCCTTTGTCATCATCTATATGTTCCTTGGACCTGGTAAATTTCATAGTTTACCTTGAATGATAACGATTATTGGACCTGATTTGATGTCTATTGTAAAGCAGATAAAAATTAGCGAGGCATTATTTGAATCTCTCTGAAAGTGTATAGGTTCTGAATATAAATATCGTCGGTTGTGCATAAGGAAAAACCTGAAACAATAATGAAATAATTTAGATGACTATCAGAGAAAGGACCGCAACAAATGCAGAAACGTCTTCCCCTTTAAAAAGTCGAATTGCAGACCTATTTTAACTCTACTTATTATACGTACTGGGAATATTACTAATAGATTAAGATGTTTACCCACGGGTTGTCCAGACACCCTTGTGGCCTATACTGCTGCGTGTCCTGTCTTTGATAGTAATCGTGCTATTATTACTTTCAGAATGTCAGTCATATGAATTCAAGTGCAATAACGGAAGATGCATCGGCGAATGGGGTCGATGCGATGGCATGGACGACTGTGAAGACGGGTCAGATGAAGATGCCGAACTGTGCGGTATGTTTGTATTCAAGACCGCAAATGATTGCACAGACTAAATGCAAAAAGTGGAGGCACCGTGGACAAGTGGTTAGGGTAACGGACTCACTATCGGAGGATGGTGGGTTCGAGACCCGGTTCAAGTCCCGGTAGATCCAGAGTAGCGGATTCACTGTCGGAGGACGGTGAATTCGAGACTCTAGCTCGGTGTTGTGCCCTTGAGCAAGGCACTTTACTACTAAATGCTCCATTGGGGTATGTGGGTTATGGGTACCTAATCCTGTAAATGGGCTAGCGCCCGTTGGATGATGGACTAAATAAAAAAAAAATCATACAGTGAGGCACATCTTACCGTTGTATGCAACTTTTGGTAAACATCGCGATATCCTTTTCAATCTGCTGGGAATCATTTACGAGGCATAACATAACACATGGTCATTACATGCCATTCAATCATCAGAATTAAATTTATTTGCATGAGTCAGATGTTTTAGCGAGAAAAGCAGAATTCCAAAACTACAAACATTTTGATTTTTCAGCACCGTTCACGTGCGATAATGGAGAGATTGTCCCGCCACTTTCCAAATGCAATGGCTACTTTCACTG
>LD345639.1:217082-242393 GCA_001465055.1 Ptychodera flava
ATCGTCGGCATACGACCAAAAAATTACCTCTGAAAACTGTTTCACGCTGCACAATTCGATGACCCTCTGCTGGGAAGTAGTTATCCGACTGCTGCAGTCTTTTTGTCGAGGTTTTCTGTTTGTTCTCTATTGCCTTTATCAATGGGACAACGCGAAATGTTTCGCCGTCGCCGGCCATTGTTTACGTATTGATTTTGAAATTCGCTGGACATTGCTGGACATCAAAGCGGTGTAATGATCATTCAAAACATCCCGCTAGGCGTGGTCCTCGTCGTTGCTTTTACTTCTAAATCAAAAACGTTTACACTGGATGGTATATTTAGTTTTACAAAACGATTGTAATGATACATAGTTTATGCTTACGATAGCCATGCGTTATTAATTGAAAATGAATTATTTAAATCATTAGTAGCGATATAAGGACATTTACAAAAGTCATGTCATTGAGTCCGTGGAGGGACTCGTCGTACGCACACATTCATACAAAACGCACTCTATATTTAATGACAGTTGCGTACTTCGGCAGCTTATATTCCATCATTGTAGCTTGGCCTATAAAAGGCAAGGAAATTCATTCACGAGCAAATTACAGTAGTCTACCAGGAGTGAACATAAAACCATAATGATCCCCATTCTAGGAAATTAAAAGTAATTCCGCTGCTGTTATCTCCATCGACTTTCGGTTAACCTCCTGCCAATTGCCTATGCCATTACAACTATACTGAGCTATGGCGCGGTCAGCATCAAATATGAACTATTTAATCTTTCTTGGTATCTTTGGCGCAAGTGTTACGTTTGCCTGCAGTGGTGTCATAGGTGAGTTATCATATGTGTGATTGGAATAGTTTCTTGGATTTATTTTAAAGATGAATATCACTGTTTCATTCCAGACGAAGTAAATATCAAGTGCATGATCCATAAGAGTCACATATGTGTAACAGAGCTAAAGCAAGACATTGTAAATGCTTTGCATACCGATAACAGACACCAAAACCTAATGTCATTTCGTTTGATGTAATGATACCAATGGCAATAAATATAAACGCGTAAGCTCACTGCAATTTGGAAATACCTCAAAGCATTATGTCAAAAGGTATTCAATGATGCGATTTACAGCACTCGGGGAATTGTGCTTTACTGGTATCCACATAACTAGGTAGACAACATTATTTGAAAACGTCACTTATATTCAATAATATTATATAGGGCTCAGCCCTTGGTGTCGCGCCAGGGGTTAAGATTGGCAATGTTGATCCATAATAAAATATAATTAATTGTTACTTCATATACGTTTACATGACAAATATGCCCAGTTTAAGTGATGAAAGCAGTTCACGTACGTACACGACGTCAAAGCCTGCAGCAGTGCAGGTATAGATTTTCTGTAACGCGTAAAAATGTTTGACAAAAAATGGCAAGTTTTACCATGATAACAGCCTATTCCGTTAAATAAGGGACGTATTATGCAATTACTATCATTGCAATGGTAACCGCACTGCCCACCTTCCACTTGCAAGCTGAAAACTATCGTTCCTTCTAAAAACTGGTAATTTTTGAATCTAATTATTGACACCGGGGGCGCTTTTGTAAAATTTTATCCCAGCATTCTTTGCGTATGCCCCGTTCATATGCACAACAGTTTTCTCCCTTTTTCTACTTTTATGCGTGATATATCAGCGACAAGGTGGATAAAAACACTTACTGGCTAATAAAAGAGATTTATTTTATAAATGGTACGTTATAAAATAATAATTTGCACGTTTCGTATTTGTTTATTTATGAGTACTCAAAAAACATGGCGGCGCTCATGAAAGTAGGGTATACTTCCGGTTACTCGCATAGTATATTATGGATAATAACACTTACTGGCTAATAAAAGAGATTTATTTTATAAATCATACGTTATAAAATAATAATTTGCACGTTTCGTATTTGTTTATTTATGAGTACTCAAAAAAACATGGCGGCGCTCATGAAAGTAGGGTATACTTCCGGTTACTCGCATAGTATATTATGAATCTGCGCATACGTAGTCAGTAAGCCGCTGGCGCGACTATTATCACAAGTGTGAATTGTGACCTCTTCAATCTTTCTGCAATATAACAGGGAATTTTATGGAGATGCCCGAAGAAGATCGACGCTGTAAAATTGTAGCTGATATGATTGACTCTGTTATTGCATTGTACAACATGTCCGATAGTCCACACTGCATGAAAACCCAATAATTCAGATAAATTCACATGAATTAGTTGCCTGTATTATAGTATAATACACGTGAATTCACATGAATCCACATGAATACAGGCTTGCTGAATACAAAAAATGGATTCTTGACTGTATTCATCTGTATATGCACTCTTCAGCTAAAATACAGGCAATAATCCATGTTAATACAGTAAGTATTATTGGGTTTTTATGCAGTGCCATTTTTTGGCATTCGATATGAATGCGAGAAAGATGGGCGTTTCAAACCTATGCAGTGCAATAAAAACGGCATTTGTGGATGCGTTAATACACATGGAAACCTTATCGCAAGAACAGTAACTCCTCCAAACAGAGAAAGGCCTGTTTGTAGAGGTAAGATGCTTTGTCTAATGACCTCCCTCTCTCTCTCTCTCTCTCTCTCTCTCTCTCTCTCTCTCTCTCTCTCTCATGTTCTACATAATAAGTGAATAGCAAGTGTGCGTAAGAATAATGTTACCTGAGAAGTTTCTCTTTTAAAACGAAATAATTTGATTTCTCAAATTTCATTATAGATTGCCACTGTGCTGTTTCGTCGCTTTTGTCTCTATAGTATTTTGTACTCTTTAATGATAGTGTTTTGTGTAACTGATTATATTTGTATGCTGGTGTCTGTCAAATGATATCACGACTATTCTTATTAATCAACTAGGTCTGAAACCTGGCCATTGCCCACTGAGTAAAACAACTAATTCCTGTGACAGGGTATGCAGCAGTGATGCTGAATGTCCATCGAATTTGAAGTGCTGTGAAACAGACTGTGGAAATAAGACGTGTGCTGTTCCAAAACAAGGCAAGAGAGTGAACTAACCTTTATTGAAGAATATACTGAAATGATACTTTGATACGATTATAATCGAACCAAATTCTAATTCTAGACTATATCTCACTTATGTCGTTTAGTTTTGGGCTTTACATGAGGTGATATTCAATGCCAGTTTAAAGCAGCAAATTCATCGTTCTTTTAGGTATGTTATCCTGGTTGATACTGTATGATATCCTCACTGTATCTTAACAATGTCTTTGCCAGGATAGTTTCATTTCGTAAAATAGATTTCTGCGACGAAAGTCAAGGTTTCCAAAAATGCGCGAAGCACTTAAGGTGTAGCTGCATGTTGCCAACACAGTTTTTTCAAAGTTATTCTTTATATCTTTATATTTTTTCTGATATCTTAAAAAAAATGATCCAGCCAGAGTGGCGTTAAATTCTTTGGAAATTTTGAAATCAGAAGAAAAGAGAAGCCGAAAATCGGGTGATATGCATACATTTTCACAAATTAATACTTTTGTATCATGCAACTTTGAAAGTTATTTATCCTTATTTGAAAAGGAAACCCCCCTCATACTATATATTTTCAAAAAGCAGATACTGTAGAGTACATTATGGTAGCAACAGTTTACTTGAAGAATGAAGGGGGTGTATATTTGGGTAAAAACTTCAATTTTGGTATTAATGATCAACATTAATTGAAGTAAAAAACATGACACTATTTCCTGAAATGTAATATTTCACTTTAAAGAAGAGTATATGCAGAAAAAACGATCATTTTGTTTTGCATTGTCGATCCTCATTCTAAAATGACGTGGTTGAAAGACTGACACTCAAACAAGTGATTAAAATCATGATAAGCAAAATTTAAATGCTGTTTATTCAAAATGTAAGAATTTTATTGTCAGACAAAATAGACGTTTTGTTATATAGCATTTAAAGAACAAAATGTGATATCTTTAAAAAAAAATGATCCAGCCAGAGTGGCGTTAAATTCTTTGGAAATTTTGAAATCAGGAGAAAAGAGAAGCCGAAAATCGGGTGATATGCATACATTTGCACAAATTAATACTTTTTTATCATGCAATTTACGACTGCCTGACAGGCTAGAAGGTGACCCAAGCCAATATTTTTTATCTTTGGTGAACAAATTAATTAAAGTTGATTGAATAATTGCAAAAAAGTGATTTTAAGCACAATACACAGAGTTGGATGCAACTCTCCTTAATGTAATGCCATAAAAAACGGAACACGTGTGAACGAAGGACCTGAACAGTAAAACGATGTTTGAAATTGGTTCTTTTTTTTTAAAGGTCAGTTGTGAAAGCACAAATTATGGCATAATTTACATGATATATCTAACCATTCACTACAACACATCTTGGTGATAATTATATCATATGATGGAAATTACTTTCTGAAATTACTGTAATTAAACGTGACGTGATCCATCGGAGCCATTAAATTCCATTTTTAAACAAATATGATCGGATTTCGAATGGTGTCGCCTGTGTATACCCTACGACTCCCGATGTGCATTGTTGTCCTTCGACCCACTGGGTCTATACCTTTTCTAGCCTCATTTTATCCTCTTTGCTCTTCTGAACAATAGTTTCTACTTTATGTAGACTTTAAAAAATACCTGAAATTGAGAGCCACAAATATCTTAAATTTGATACATGTACCTCCTTCCAAATCACTGATTAAAGGTTATTTCTTTTTGAGAACAGCTGGACATAAGCAAAGTTTATGTTTCTTTGTATCCGGTAATGTAAATATGCAAGCACGCATGCTGGAGAGCAATATAATACAGACTGTTGTCTCTAAATACATACTAAAATTACCTAAGGGAAAATATTTTCTGTCCTCGTTGCGTTTATATGTTGACGGTCTTTGGTAAGAATGTTAGCAATTAATAACTCTGGTAACAAACTTTTCAACATATATTAATGATATCAAAACGAGGAGTGAAATAACAGCCGTGTTTTTCTTGCTATACTACGGAAGCCAAGAGTAAGATATATGGATCGTAGGTTACCTGCTAATTATCTGGAAATAAAATAAAGCTGTGTCTTACACTTTTGTGCTCCATAGATAGTTCATCTTTCAGTTGCAGCCACACACAACATGTATTCATGAAGTAATTATTTATATATATACAGACGCATGACAGGTTAATTGAGGGAACAGAATGGAACGCAGTACAATGTGGCTGATAGAGACGTGCATGATATGACTAAATCGAAACTTGACGTTATATCAATGCAAAACATGATGCCGCCGGTCAATATTAAGATTTTTCGCGAGCTCCCTTAAAGCTGACGTGCTTAATAAACGGAACAACGTGTCCGACGACGTATGCAGGACGCCTCAAAATTCAAGTTTAACAAAGCATGGAAATCTGCTCATGCTTGTCCAAAGACAATGCACACAAGAAATGTATTTCGTGTCATGTAATCGGTTTCTTTTGAACGCGTAATCTTCACAACCCCTCACAAGGTTTCCATGCGTATTAATTCAATTATATGAGTTGGATAGACCACGGCAAGAAAATCATTTTTGAATGTTTATTATCTTCAGAATGTCACCCGGACGAGTTTACCTGCTCAGATGGATTGACATGCGTCCCTGAAATGCACATTTGCGATGGTTTACCAGATTGTCCGGATGGAGATGACGAGTTGGCCTGCAGTGAGTATATCTACGAAAAAATACAGATTTCAAAATATACTGACTTGGCCAATATAATTCAATAGAAATGCTATTGTCATGTTGACGTGTTCAGGTATTTGACGAAATGTAGTCTGTACATTCTGAGAATTTTACTGTTATTAATAGCATAAAGGATGCTCCTATTTTTGATTAACGATTACCTCATACAACTAGTTGAAAAAATGCAAGCAAGCAAAGATTTTGACGGCTCCTATATTTAAGTAGATAGTGCATGCATAGAACATGCTCGATGTACTAATAGGGCCCTCGATCTCGTTGAATTCATTGCAATATATGTAGCAACTCAAACTCGATTGGAACTAATTCGGGATAATTGGATCATGATATTTTTCAAATTTCACAAAAATGTTAGATGCCCTGTAGCTGAATATCGCAATATTACAAAATACTCATAAAAACAAGTGTGTAGCTTAAAAGGAAAAGCAGATGAGCTTACATTTGCAGATTAAACAGAGTGACATTACTTCATCATCAAATTATCCCAAATTATTCCAATCGTACCGTGTTCTCAATAGTTACCAGCAAATCAGTCAACATCAAAAATAATCCTATCTTTTTAACTTTCTTCATCAGTGGAACTTGCGTGATAATTATCGCTGCTACTATTATTTATATGTCTTTCGTCCACTATAGCTACCGAACAATTTGATTGTCCCTTCGGAAGAAAAATACAAATGATCTACCGTTGCGACAGTTTCCCACACTGTTTTGATGGCAGTGATGAGGTGGGATGTCCTATGACGTGTAGGTTCAATCATGAATCTTCATTTTGTTTCCCATCATCATAATCATGATTAGCGTAGAGATTGCTATATTTTATAGTTACCGAAGCTACAGAATACTTACTGATGTTGCGTATGATGGCATTGTTATTTTCTCATGAGTTTTGCTTTTGTGATTTTTACTCCGTGCAAGATACTTCATCGGTAAAAACCGTGCTTAGATCTTGATAATGTTCACATGTTGTAAGGCTAGACCGATATATATGCATTCTGTGAAAGAGACGAACAGAGAAAGGGCCATTGTAGATATGAAATTATGCGAAGAATGGTGTCTGATGAAACATGTCAAAAACTACCCGATGGGTAGTTAGCTAATAAGATAAAGTCAACAAACTCACAGTGTTATAGCTTCGAGATGTCTTTACTATGTGATGTGTTCAAAACACTGCCAAGCCCCCATTAATCCCTTTTTATTCGGTTTCATTTAATTTTTCCAGTTGAATGCCACACATATACTGGTGAAACACAAATTCCACAGCGATGGGTTTGTGATGGCGCCCCAGATTGTGTAGATGGAAGTGATGAGTCAGACTGCCGTGAGTATATTGCTAGGAAATAGTTTTTGTTTTGCATTAACATATTTTGCTAGGGTATAAAGACAAAGCTTAGCTACTTACCGGAAAGAACTTGTCTTGAATATATGCGATTTATGATAGTCTAAGACTTGTAACGTATATGCTCACAAGTGCGTCTAATATCTTATTGAAAACCAATGTCTTATGGCTAATCTATCGCCTCCACTGTAGTTACTAACAAAGTAACAATTGCTGTAATGTAGTATTTCCATTCTGGAAATTTTCTGGGGCAGATAGAAACTTGTTATTTTGATTAACGTGACACAATTCTTTTACGCGTAGATTCAGATCAAGGGATGTGGGAAGAAAATTGCATTATGGTAGTTGATTTTTAAGTAGAAAAAAAACAGTATATTGTTGCAAATTATTAAACTTCAAACGCATCCAATGCATTAAATTAAAGATGGCGTGATTTGGAATAGAATAAGAGGGTCTACGAGGCTAATGCACGCTATAGCTATCTTAACCGTTCATATTAAACGTGTATTTAGTTAATTCTGAGTTTATCTGGATGTTATAAAATTGCGTTCAATGTATTCATCGCAAATATTATTTCACAATTTACAGCCTGTGAAGAGGATTATGGTGAATATTTGTGTCCCGACGGCACATGCCTTTCAAAACATTTAATCTGTGATGGCTACGATCATTGTACCGATGGAAGTGATGAAACATGCAGTAAGTTCTGTGCCTTGAGTCTTACGTTTGCATAAAACACTTACTTTTCCTCAATTGCAGCCAACCTGTTTTATCACGCACACATGCTATGAAATTGTTTGACGTCCGAACTTATTTCAAACAATTTATCCCACACAATAATGTATTCTTTTTCAATAACATGTAAGACACCTTTAATGTTGAATCTCACAACATCTTAAAAGTGTGCGCGGGTCGCACGTGTAGTTCACTGTTTTTACTACATAAAGCTACTGGCATATGGTCACTTTATAATCTTGAAGGTTGTTGCCACTATCTGTGGTGCAGAAATTCCTGAATATCGCTCAAGTTAACCATGTGGTGTAATCTCCAACTTGCAACAAACATAAAACCGTGGTATATTATTGTAAAGGCATAGCAATGGTAGTCGATGACATTTACAGCTACCTTCTTCTATCGATTATTTTGGTAAGATAGATGTCGTTCCACGTGACTATTTCCCTACATTAGTAAATTCGCCACGTTATCATGGATTTATAATTATTCAGTTTCCTTTTTTTTAATTGTAAACTAGCCGAAGAAAAACTATATTTTAATGTACTTTCATAGGAAACCAATACAAATGAGCAGTAAATGATAGCAACCGACGTTATATTTTCACTTAAAATGTTTTAATATTTTCGTCATCGTTAGAGTGATTATTATAAGAAAATATGCAGAACTTGTAGGGGATATATAACCCCGAGTTCGACAAAATTAAACTACTAAGTTAGCGTGTTTTAAGGCAGACAGTCGAACTTTTTTCATTGTAGTTCTGGTAATGTGTGATAACGGCGTATTGGTTCCGGAAAAAGACATTTGCAATAATGTAGATGACTGCAATGATAACTCGGACGAAGCGAACTGCAGTATGTATACCCAATCAAGCGATTACTATTTTAACTGTATCATGAGAGCGACACTGTGCCTAGTGAGACCAGTCATACTTATCATATTTGTCAGCAATTGGCATCTGGTTTATTTACATATTATCGATTTAGGTAGTTCGCAACTCGAAAATGAAAGATTTAAACTTTTGTTCAAATATTTTCCAAGCGAACTTTCAAACATTTTCTTTCGAAATAAACAATAAAAATCGGGGATCACCGTAAGATTGTCATGCTAGAGGAGGAAAATACTCAATATATTTATTGATTTTGAAAATTGGCCACAATCCCTGTGATATATCTCTCTTGGGATAATGAAATTCCTGATTTTCACAAGGCTAAGCCCCACATAAGGTAGGCTAAAAGAATGATGTAAAAATTTGAGATTCCGACATCTCTCCCCAAGGTGAGTTCTACCTTTAAGTTAACATATGTCATGTTTTTTAAACGGCGTGTAAAACCTTTTTCATTTATGTCATTGATGAGGACCGTATGACTTGTTTTATATTGTTATGTCATTGGATTTCATATTTTAGGTCACTTTGAAAAAACACTTTTCTAGTTTTTTGTACATCTACCCGGTGGCAAAATTCAAAAGAATTTCATTTGTACTGTCGGACGGTTTGCCCGAAATGTAAAGTATATTCTTCAGTAATCTTGCTAGCAAGGACAAAATGTTCAGATGTTAATCTAAGTCTAAATGTGACATTTTCCATAACAGCGAATACTATCATTATTTTTCAGTAAAACAGCCGGGATGCGGTGGTGATTTTATTGAGCAGTGTAACAATGGTCAATGCACGAAGATCGAAAACTTTTGTGATGGCTACTACGATTGCAAAGACAAAAGCGATGAAGAAAACTGCCGTGAGTAAACGATCTCACATAGATTTGATATGTCGGGCTTCATTCACAGAGTACTCGAAGTAGTAAGGATGCATTTGTGAAAGCGATGAGAGGGAGAGTTAAACAGACTATTCTTTTATTGAAACTGTTTTTTTAACGTAATTTAATTAATATCATGTGATAGGACACGTATGCAAAGCAAGGTGCTTTTCTTCCTTAATTCAATGCTTACCACACTCTGTCCGTTACAATCAACTACCCACAGAATAAGCAATTATCTAAAACAAACTTCGTGACATTTATATTTCATGCAAAACAGCATGTGATCCTCCAAGACGCAGATGTGGAAATGGATTTTGCGTCACAGAGTGGGCCGTTTGTAATGGTGTCAAGGAGTGCGAAGATGGTTCAGATGAAATGGACTGCCGTAAGACTTTTTACCTTTGTGATCACAATCAGAACTCAATAGAACAATCTCTGTTAGAATGTAGCACTTACTCAAACATTTCCAAGCTGAAGTAGCTCCTGTATAGTCCATTCAATATTCTTACACATAATACAGTTCGAGTGATATATATAATCATATAAGTAAAAGCATCGATACAAAACAGATGCAAAAACACCTAACTACCAACATACCTACCCAACCACCAGCCACTCACTCACCTACCTGCCTACCTATCTACCTACCTACCTGCCGACCTACCTATCTACCTATAGAGAAAATGTGAACATAGGTTGTCAGCGAGTGTGTTGATTACCGTAATTTATCATGCAACCATTTACAAAGTTGTTATTTCCATTATTAAATCAGCTTGTTACGATGACTACCAGTTCACCTGTAAGAATGGCAGCTGCATCAGAGCTAGTGCAAAGTGTGATAATTTTGATGACTGTGGCGATGGCAGCGATGAAGAAGACTGTGGTAAGACCAGTAGCAATAGAGAGACCCTTACTTACGAGCATTACGTAATCGCAGATAGATAGATAGATAGATAGATAGATAGATAGATAGATAGATAGATAGATAGATAGATAGATAGATAGATAGATATAATTAATGAATCATTTCATGTATATATATATATATATATATATATATATATATATATATATATATATATATATAATTATATATATGTATATCAATTACATAATTTTGTGAAAAAGAAATGTATAGGTTCCGTGTATATTTTGCAGATAGTCAAATTACTATGGCATACTGTTGCTAGTCCTCATTGGCAATGTTTCCTGATCGAATAAGATTTAGAGTTCCTTTATTTTAAAAAGTCAAGTAAAATGACTTTTATATGTATCACTTACGTTTAATCCTTTAATTACAAAAGTTTTAAATTCGCTCTTTCGCATTGTTAGGTATGATTTCAGTCTGTTCAACGTTCGAATTTGAGTGCAGTGACGGGACATCTATCAGCAAATGGAGCCGATGTGATGGTCACAATGATTGTGCAGACGGGTCAGATGAAGCAGACTATTTGTGTGGTAGGTGCTTGCCTTGCCTTGGACGGCGTATGTGTCTCATAGAGCATCTTGTAAAAATTAAGAAAACATGAACCCCTTTTTCATCATTATCGATGGAGGCGTTTTTGCACAGATTCATTTTATTTTCCTCAATTTTTTTATATAAGTTTAAAAGATTGGAAGAAGTGCAAATGTATGCAAATCAACAGATTTCCTGGCTTCTTTTTTCTTCCCTTTTCAAAACAAAAAAATACTCCGCTCTGGTTTGTTCAAATTTTGTAAAACTTTCACATTATGTTCTTTTAATACTATGTTTCACAAGTGCAATTTCGTTTAGCAACAAAGTATTCACAATCTGAGTAAGGTTTTTTCTCAATTTTGTTTATCATGATTTGAATCACTTTCAATCCAATTTAAAAATGAAAATATATACTTAAAACAAAATTCTTTTCTACATAATACTCTAGTTTTAAATGAGATATTAAATTTCATACAATGGCGTCAAAGTTTCGACGGACATTATTTTTTTATCATTAATAGTCGCGCCAGCGGCTTACTAACGCCGCATGCAAAGATTCGTAATATATTATGCGAGTAACCGGAAGTGTCCCTGATTTAATTCATGGGCGCCGCCATGTTTATTTGAGTGCTAGTAAATAAACAAATACGAAATGTGCAACGAAATTAGTTAATAACATGCCATCAGTAAAAACTCTCTCTTTTATTGTCCAGTAAGTACCGTTATCCACCTTGTCCCTGATAGAAAATATTGGTACTATCAGCTTATAAATAGAAAAAGAGGGAATTGTCGTGCATACGAACTAGGGCATACGAATGCTGGGATTGAATTTTAGAAATAAAGCGCCCCCCTGTATCAATTACTAAATGAAACAAATTGTCTGTTTTTAGACGGAACGCTATAGTTTTCAGCTTGCAAGTGGACGTTAGGCAGTGCAGTTACAATTGCAATGATAATGATGGCACAATATGTCCCTTGTTCAACAGAATAGGTTGTTATCATGGTAAAAATTGCCAAATTTGTTAATCATTTTTACAAAATACAGAAAATCTATACCTGCAGGGTCTGACATCGTGTAGGCCTACGTGAACTGTCTCCATCAGAGGGTAAACTTGGTATAGTTGTCGTACAAACGTATATAGAAAGTAACAATTAATTCTATTTCATCATAAATCAATACAAATAACATTAATTTTGTAATCTTAACCCTAGCACGACACAAAGGGCTGAGCCCTCTATAATACTACGAAAATTAAGGTTTTCTACCCAAAATATATACCCCATCTTCTTTCGAGTAACTATGGTAACCGTACTAAACTTTAGAATCTCTGCTTTTGGAAAAGAAATGGTATAAGGGGGTTTTCATGTCATCTTTGATGAAAAATATTTCTCTGAAAAAAGTGTGTTGGTCAAGTACCACAAAACCTTAAGCAGGTCCAGCCATATATATACAAAGTACTTCAGCTCTCGTTCAGCATTTTCCAAATATAAATATTAATATCTTTTATTAAGTGGTGTGTTTCATCAGCGGACTCACTGTGGTGCAGACAAAAGCAAAATAAAGCATGTGATGTGCAGCATCTCGGAAGCTTGTCGTTTATTGGTCAGTAGCATTTTATTTACATTAATGAATCATTTCGATATTGTCAGTTGGCTTCGAAATAGCCTTTGTTTCAAACTCCTTCAAGTTAAGTTCGTGAATAATTGTAATATACTTAGTCTAATGAGCGATAGCCTTCCGAGCCGCAGCACATTCGCCACATATGTACATGCAAACAATTATAGCTGTACCATTATTTTCCCATGACAATGTCCGCACAATGTCGCTTCATTCCTGGTCTTATGTCGTTGCGTTCTTATATGTGTCCTCCGCGCCAATTACATTTATTGTTTCAATGCAAAACAAAAATCCTCTCCCAACTGAAAAATCTTGTCTACCTACAGCGCCTTTTACGTGTGATGACGGGCAAAACGTGGCAGGTTTCTCGGAATGCGATAGCTATTTCGACTGCTACGACCATTCCGATGAAATACCATGTGGTGAGTGTGCCTATGCCACAACTAACACACTAACGTTCGCAAAAGGTGAAAACCTATAGAACAGGATTAATGTTATATTTGATTGCAAAGATTGTAAAATAATAAATGCTTACATGAACTTTACAGATTTGATATTAATTTAAAATTTCAATTATATTTGAAGCATCCTTTTAACCATGCATTACTTGCGTATATTCCCGGAAATATGGCGACTATAAATCAATGTTTAAAAGATATTTCAAAAAATAAATGATATAATGTAAGGGCTTGATAAAAAATATATTGCCATTTAATAATAAATGAAGTTATAAAAGCTGTAATTTTACCATAAACACGATTGGAACTAATTTAGGTAATCGGATGGTGAAGTAATGTCGATTTAATCTGCAAATGTAATCTCATCTTCTGCTCTTTTTAAAGGGGAAGTTCACCAAGGATGATTTTTACATATGTGGTAGCTCTGTGGTTCTTTACCCAGGAAAAACTATTTTCACCATTTATAACTCGCAGGATTTTTCACAAAAAAACGATAAAAAAGTACAGGAAGTTGCCCATGTAATTTGAATCATGGGAAAAAGCTCCAAACTTGGAGCTTGCATAATGTGATATGGAAGGGACCATCTTCGGATGGGTATGGCCCTCACATTGTCCACTCACAGTAACACAGTAGTAAACAGCAACACAAAATCTGACAGTGGAAAGTTTATTAAAAGTGATTCATTGTTTATGCATGGATACTCAGTGTAAACAAAAATTATGTAAATACGCACAGCCTGGTTTAAGCATGGGTGAGTGGACAATGCCATACCCATGGGAAAATGGTCCCTTTCATATCACATTATGCAAGCTCCAAGCTTGGCGCTTTTTTCCATGATTCAAATTACATGGGCAACTTCCTGTACTATTTCTATCGTTTGTTGTAAAAAATCTTGCAAGTTATAAATGGCAAAAATAGCTTTTCCGGGGTAAGTGACCACAAAGCTAGCACATATGTAACAATTATCCTTGGTGAACTTCCCCTTTAAGTTATACACTTGTTTTTATGAGTAATTTGTAATATCGAAACATTCACCTATAGGGCACCGAAAACTTTTGAGAAATTTTAAAAGTTATTCGGTTCGATTGGTGTTCATATGATGAATCTTCCAGAGTTCTATTACAAGTAAGAAATGGTTGACTAATCTGTGATGGTAGGTTACTCAGATTTCGATATATTCTTGCCGATTGATAACAATGTACAGTAAGATAGTCTTGAATAAAAGCTGTAAAATCCTTCGATTTCGTCAGTACAGTAAGATAGTCTTGAATAAAAGCTGATACAATATGTGTTGTAATTGGACTCTAACGCAGCATTTCCTGTCTTGTAACAGAGTGCACAGATAAAGAGTTCAAATGCCGAAATGGCCTGTGTATTCAGAACGATTTAGTTTGTAACGGATATGACAATTGTGGCGATATGAGTGACGAAAAAGAATGTGGTGTGTAATTCCGTTTTTCCTGTTTTGTTCATTTCTCACTCATAATAACTTGTAAACTGTCTGATGTTAGAGGAAGGCCAATTATTACAAAACTATCTCGTTTGCAACACTTTCAGTGCACGTCATGATGATGACTACTTATAAATATTTATTGATTCGGTATTAACAAAGTTATTCGGTTCGATTGGAGATCACATGATGAAACTTCCAGAGTTCTGTATACAAGTAAGAAATAGTCGACTAATTGTCATGATCTCAGGTTACTCGATTCTGATACATTCTTGACAATTGAAAAAATGCGCAGTTGAAAGATGATACTGAATAAAATCTGAAAAAGTCGATACAGATTTGTCTAATAATTGGAATCGAACGCAGCATTTCTTTCTGTCTTATAATAGAGTGCACAGACAAAGAATTCAAATGTGGAACTGGCGTGTGTATTCAGGAAGACAGAGTTTGTAATGGATACGACAATTGTGGCGATTTGAGTGACGAACAAGAATGTGGTATGTATTTCAGTTTTTCTATTTTGTTCAGCTCTGACGAATAATTTGTCGCCCAATTTTGCAACACAATTCTGCACATCCCAGCATTTTGAAAATTGAACAGTTACAAATTGATGAAACAATCAAGGCATCCCTCTTGAACGTTGCATTAACACAGTGAATGTTTTAAACCTTCTGATAAGTTTTTGTGGTTAAATTGATATATGCACTGGGAAATATGAACTATTGCAAAACACAGAATTGCATAGTTAGAGATCCGCTGATAATGAGGTGTGGCCTTGTACGTAATTGTTAAATAGTTCAAGAAAAAGGGTTTAATTAAGAGTTCTTGTGTTATCTATGTAATAGTAAATTTCTATAATAGTTGTTAATTTTCAAATGTATAATTTACACATTAACATGTGTGTCTCTAGAGTGTTTTGAATTTTTTCAAGTTCAATAACAATTATTGATGTCTGGTGACTTTAACTGTGCTAGAAAAATTATCTGTACATCCACAGAGTGTTCTGAATATCAGTTTAAATGTGACAATGGCCTGTGCAAGTCAAAGCACTTGGAGTGTGACTTCCATGATGACTGTGGCGACAACAGTGACGAAGCAAATTGTGGTATTTATTTATTTATTTATTTATTTACTCATTTATTTATTTATTTATTTATTTATTTATTTATTTATATTTATTACTTACTTATTGCATCCCTAAAGGCATAACAAAATATATTTTCTTTCAATACAAACTCGTTCGAGTCACGTTTCTTATCGAAATACCACAGACGATGACATGGATATTGTCAAAAGTTGCTCAATTTCTGTAATTTGGCTAGAAGGTTATGTAATTTATGCATCTGACGCACTTTACTTTCAAAGCCGTTTTGCATCGCCACCTTATCTTGTTTACAAGAGTTCATATTTAAAGAAACTGACCTACAAAATGAAAGAACTCGAAACAGCTGTTTTTCTCATATGATCAGAGTTGATCTAGATTTAATTTGAAAATTTGCCACTATCAATTTCTGAAGGGACAAACTTTTGATGATATTATAAATAGCATGTATTACGGAACACATACTACATGAGATGTATCCTTCACCTCCATGAACATTTACTATATTTCTTTAAACAATAAATTGCCATCTGCAGAACCGTTTGTTTGTGATGGTGGGAAACAGGTCCCACAGAGGTCAGTGTGCGATGGCTATTTTAACTGCAGAGACCACACAGACGAGTCAACATGCGGTGAGTGAAGGGTACTGCTCCCTTTTTGTAATGGACTTGCTATTTGGGACAGAGTAGAATTAGCAAATACACTTGTACTAGTATTTTGATAGTTTTAAGCAAGTTTGCAATGATCGTGCTCATATGGAGTCGGTACAACATGCTGTGCATTGCAAACAGGAGAAAAACCCTGGCAAAGTGCAGCGTCTCGGAAGATTGCGGTTTACTGGTTGGCTGAATATCATTGACAATAATGAACCATTTCAAAGCAATTGGCTGCACAATAGCTTCCATGTCAGACTGGATTCTTGCAAACTGAATGTACAATCTATATAGCGCAATCTTCGAGTGGTTTACGGCAATTTGTCAGACCGTGGGTCACAGCAGATTAGTGAAGCAATAATTAGAATGCAATCGCGCTTACTAAAGAACACGAAAGGTTACGACCTGTTCCCCTTTCAAAGACATTTCGTCCATCTTCCTGTATCATCAGAATGTGGGGACTATAAGTTCAAATGTGACAGTGGCTTGTGCATTTACGAATACGATAAATGTGATGGTTACAATGACTGTGGTGACAACAGCGACGAAAAGGACTGCCGTGAGTAACTATTAATTGATTAATGTTTTATGTACATCATGCCGTGAAAACATCATTTATTGTTTTTATTTTGCTCGACAATCAAACTGGCATACAAGTCTTTCAGCTGGGCTGTTCATTACACACGTTTTTCTTTTTCTAAAGTACACACAGAATGTGTTGATAAGACAGAATTAAAGATGCCGACTCATTTAATCATTGATCAGAAAAACAAGAAAGTCTATCTGGTCTTTGGAAAGACACATTATTTGTACTTAGTAAACACACCAAGGGGCTATGGCCTTGGCAGAGACGGGTCACTATTGCCAGAACACAGGGTGCCAGGTAATGACCTCCTTCAAGTAAACAGATCGGCAATTGACCTCTGACACAGACCACTTTTGTTTTTCCAATGATCAAATGAGTCGACTACATTAATGTCTGTCTCATCAACACATTCTATGTGTATTTTAGAAGGAAACGTGCGTAATGAACATGCAATTGTTCATAGCTTAGCTGAAAGACCTGTGATTGAAAATTTAACGCATGGCGACTGTTGTACATGTAGTTGTAATAGTAGTAATTTGTGACAACACAGCGTGATACTAATGAGGTTTTGCAGTACATTGCGGATAAGAGTGGTTCAGTGAATCTATTTTATAAGTGTCCGAATTGAAAGGGTAAAGACCAGCTGCAGTATGAGTTTTGCAAGACTTGCACAATTTTCTCGTAGCCTATTTGTAGTTTGAGAGGCTTTTTTGATTGATGATGATAACGTTGGTAATGGTGCCAATGATGGTTGTATGTGATTTACGTCGTGGTGTGGTCAGCATGGCAAAATTTACCGTATTGATCGATTCGCACATCTATGTCAGGATAGAATCAAGAAAAAAGTAAAATACATAGTTCTCGGGGTACCTTTCAGAAATATTTAAGCAACAAAGTCGTAACCATGTTCAGTGATAAATTACATTCACGCCCTATAAACGTTTGTGATATTCATGTCGGAAAGTTCTGTTGTTTGAATGAAATCGAGAGTTACTTTTTAGATTTACCTCATTTATACGTCGTCGACACAACACAAGGCAAATTAATAAATTAATATGTAAATCACTTCAAACGTTTTCCATAGCTACCTATGAGTGCGATAACGGTCAAATCGTCAAGCTTGGTATTCATAAGTATGGCAAGGCACGTTGTGATGGCTATATCGACTGTTATGACAGCAGTGATGAAATTGGCTGTGGTAAGTTTTGACGATGTTAATGAAAGTTAACATCGCAGATATTTACTGTTATGCTTGTTGCTGTTATTGTTGTTGTTGTTGTTTCTGCTGCTACTTCTGCTCCTGTTGTTCATGTTGATGATGTTGATGCTGTGTATAATGTTATCGTCACTGTTATAGTCAGGTTGTCACAATACCTAACATCATAGGGGGTCACCTACGTGTCCGTCCGCAGGGGTGGGTAAGTGTTTTGTTGTATTGCTAGTAAAGGTTTATTTTACCCACCTTTGGTGTTTTGGTCTTGCACTGTCCTTGACAATCTTGCGTAAACGTTTTATCAGCATGCTGCATCTATTATCTGAAGAGTTTGAGTCCCTAATTTGCCAAAGTAAGCAAGGGTAAATTACTAATCTGTGGACGCTGTAACTACATGTAGTTTATCATCGGATTAATTTTGACGAAGTCAACAACGAACGCGCAAGCAAGGTTTCTGGCGCGTTCGTTGTTGACTTTGTCAAAATTAATCCGATGATAAACTAGTTACAGCGTCCACAGATTAGTAATTTACCCTTGCTTACTTTGGCGAATTAGGCACTCAAACTCTTCAGATAATAGATTAAATTACTACCCTTGCTTGCTTTGGCGCATTAGGCAATCAAACTAGTCAGATTATAGACGAAACACAGTCAAAGGACAAATACGAAAACAGAAATCGTTACAAAACCAGTGCTAACAAACGACAAAGACACCAAAGCTGCAAAGAAAGGTTGGTGGTATAAATCTTTATTGGCAATATATCTCATAGTCAAACGTATTAAAATAAAATAAACCATTGCAAGAAGGACCTTGTCCTGAGACCAGGACACCCCTACCCCTGGTGACGGACTTTGGTGCAATTCCCTATGCTAAAATGCGACTTTCTGATATAAACGACATTTGACTTATACATATGAAAGGCTGTACCCGAAGGATATTTAGCCTTCTGCTTATTGACGCACAACTGAATATGAATATCAAGATGCCATATCGTAAGATCTCAAGATTAGAAACAATATCGCCATATAAGCAGTGTCATGATGGTTTTCGAAATCAGAGTAAACGCAGCGTTGCAAGATTGGCTATCATCACTGCTTGAAGTATGAGTACAAGGAAGGAATATTCGTGTTTTTATCATTTCTATAGAATGCAGGATGTACCATTTCAAGTGCCCCGATGGTATATGCAGGCCCAAGTATTTTAGGTGTAATGGCTATAACGACTGTGGAGATAATTGGGATGAAACTGGTTGCCCTGAGGAGAATTAACAACAGGCGATTCCGTATGATGGAGACGTGATTGTTACTGTTTAGCTACGATTACACATACTTACATGTACTCTTGGACATTTTGGCGTTACTCATGTTTTATTAAATCTCATCGTACTTTGACGGACTCGAAGACTTTTGCGAATTAAATGCAGAAGATACACGAGCTTAGAGCATTACACAACTACCAAAATCAAACTTTGTGTAATCTTTAGGATCACATCTCTTGAAAGGAACTGAAATCTCCCAAACTCAAATACATTTTATGAGATTTTTGCAAAAGTATGCAACAAACATTATATGACGATAACTTTGAGGCTCGTATGAGATAATTCTGTAAGAAAGAGGCACTTAGTAGTATTCTGAATATCCCTGTGTTCATGTAGAAGAGATTTAAGGTAGTTCGCGCCACGAAAGTAAAAGACTTAAAGTTTTGTTCAAACTTTACTTGAGGAATCTTTCAACAATTTTCTTTCAAAATCAACCAAGAATAAAAATCGGGGGTCACCGTGCAAATTTTGGTACATTTAGGGTAACAAATTACTCAAGATTTACCGATACTTAAAATTCAAAATGCCCGCCATCCCTGTATTAACTCTATGGAGAAAAATAAAATTTTCGAACTTCGAAATTTCGAAAAACTAAGCCAGTACAAAGTTTTCTTACACAAGGAACTTTAAAATAAATACCCACAAGTGGTATATCGGAAAAGAATTGTTAAAGTTTGAGAGTCTAAATTTGTGTAGTCCCCGAGGCGCGTTCTATCTTAAGGCTAATTTATGGCACAGAGTGCACTGAAACCAATGTGACCCAACAGTGAGGGGGGCAGGGATCTTTGGTTGTATACACATAGCAAATGCCTCATATACCCTACATGTATGTCGGTAACATTGTTTTGAAAAGCCACAGCATACTTTTCACAATTGGAAATTGTAAAATTATGCAATTATGATTTTTTTAGAGAAAAGAAAGCCGACACAAATTTGTTTTGCTTTATAACAAATTATCTTTTAATTCTAATAATCGTGTTATTCCCATTCGCTCTGTCCTTGACATACATCCCAGTCTGTCAAAATTTGTCTTGACGACCTGTTATTCTGGCCCTATGAGTTGCAACTTTTCGAAATAACTTAATTAGTTTATGTGTTTACACTAGTGGAGTGATAGTATACAAGTATTATTACCCAAAGATTGGAACAGCATGTGCGAGTTTGAAGAAGACCAAGAATAAATGGTTTCTGAAGGACGATATTACCACAGAGTCTGTGTCCATATAAATATGCAAAAAAATTGAATATTAACAGGAACAATATGGTGTTCTTCTCTCAAACATATATGGTAAGGAATTCTAAATATCCTCCACTATGAAGTCGTAATATCTCTGTCTTGTAAATTTGAAATGAAAGAACGATGTTAAATTTACTTCACAATTTCATTACAAATGAATGCTATTAAAATTTAGTAACATGGTAGGTAGAATTCAAGTAAATCTCAGATAATACGAAGATATTTTTTGGTCGAGAAATTACAAGAAAGTTGCAAGTCATGAGCGTTTAATATGCCCACACTCAATTCTGTGTAAACAGATCAACAATCACCATTGATAACAATGATCCAGGATCAGAAACCGTGATTATGGTCATACAGTGAATTTCAAAATAGCTTGGAATTGTAACGTGCTAGGGTGATTAGAAAAACGTTTCTGGCGATAGAAATAACTCCAACTGCATCCATTGCAAACGTTCTCCTTTGATAAAGTTTGCAACAATTTAACCCAATAACCACTGTTCGCACTCACAAAACACACTGAGTGTTGCAAACAACAATCATTGTACCGACCGTACACACTGTACCGAGAAAAAAAAAACTATCGTTAACGTTATGTGCAGTTTCATCGACGGGAAATGTGATAAAGGCAATAGAAGAATGTTCAAACAGTCATTGCACGGGTGAGTTTTTCAATTGAAGCGCGGCAACACAGACGATGTTGACTGTGGCACAGTGAACGTCGTATAGGGTTAAATTGTTGCAAACTTTGTCGAAGTAGAATGTTTGTAATGAAAGCACGTGGTGTCATTTTCTATCGCCAGAAACGTTTTTCTGATCACCCAAGCACGTTGTAATTCCAAACTATTTTGAAATTGACTGTAATTCATTACAAAGATATGACCAGTTTTCATTTGATGACCTAACCGTGAGAATCAACACGATTGGTTAATTATGAGTTATCTCAACAATTCTTAATTCAAGATTACAAAGCATGAAAGTACTTTACTACTCTGTCTATCAGCAAGATTAAGGTAATATGCGCCTTAAAACTGAAAACTTTTGCTCAAACTTTAGTGTATGGTAACTTTAAACCATCACCCTTTTGAAATCAAGAACAAAAATCAGGGGTCACGTGCAACATTTGTTACAAGAGAAACAAATTACCCAATGACAATTGAAAGTCAAAGTGGCCATAATCCCCGTGTTAACACTTTGGTGGACAAATTAAATTTTCGCTTGCCACAGAAATAAGCCAGTTAACACTTCATTGATTCTAAGAGCTTCGAAATGAGCTCAAATAAGTGCTAGATCAAACAAGTACTGTAACAGTTTGAGAATCCCGCCCTCAGTCCCTGAGGTGCATACTACCTTAATGGAAAGGCAATTATGAACATCAGTGAAGTATCAAATCATAAACTCTCCACATAGCTACAGCATCATCATTGGCTAAATCACGTTTAAGTCATGTCTGTTATAGTTGCTATTATAATATGCTTGGCTGGAATCCGGCAATCTGATTGGCTGGAGCCAGGGTTTATATTCTCAACAAGAAGACCTGCGCGCCGCGTAACATTTTTGAGCTCGTGCAAATTTCGAACGCCAACTTGAGAGCTCAACGTGCCATAATATCGAACAAGTCTATGGCTTCAGATTGATTTTGATTGTTAAATTTTAGTCTAGTGCAGCTTGACGAACCAACATATGAAGAGTTTCTGTAAGCAGCTGAGGCTATGTAACAACAACATAACTTTTTAAAGTTTTATGAGCGTTTTTTGGAGTAAAATTCTTCAAGTTCGATGTCTAATCGCGATATCGATGCGTTGCGTAACCGTATTTTATGAATTCTACTGTGCACGCGCGCGCGTTCTGAAACGTTCTTTTTTCAAGTTTATTTGAGCCTGGCTGGGCGCTCCGCGATCGTGAACTCTCGTTCCAACTTGGGCCCTAAATAATGAAATTGTCCACTTGTTTTAACTTTAGCATATTATAATGAGGTTATAAATGGTGCGGTCGGGTATTGTGTTGCGGATATAAGACCGCTGGGGTGAAAATTAGCATATTTGGGTGAAATAATCACCTCGCTTTGCTCGGTGATTATTTCCCGCCAAATATGCTAATTTTCACCCCAGAGGTCTTATATCCGCAACAAAATACCCTCGCTTGCCATTTATAACCTCTAATTCAATGACCCAGCAAAGTACATTAAAACTAAAATCTCCATTAGCTGTGACTTTGATACATTTTACGGTAATCTGTCTTTTTGTTCAACTTGTCAAAACAGCCTCTTTTATGTAATATTCAGTTAATCGTTGACAACTGAACTTGAGTTCATACAAAACTTCATTTATCAACAAGAACTTGTTCATATACTGAAGACAAGGTGTTGTGTTGGTATGATTAGTTCATTGCACCTAAACATCCTTTGGAGAGAAGAAATAATAAATATACATATAAAAAGCACCCTTAATAAGATCCTTTGTCTGCCTTCTGAGTTATGCAAAATAATGAAAAACAAAAACAGCCATTAAGGCATTACAAATAAAAAATAACTATAATGTTTTTATCCTGCCCAAGAAATACTTTTGAAAATTAGTTTTCGTACCACATTGACATGGTGATTCATTTCTATTTGGTTTTTAACCTGGTTGGAGGGTAGATTTGAGGAAAAAAATGAGAACAGCAAACTAAGAATTTATTAAAAGGTGTCTAATTGTACAGTACTATCAGCAAATACAGCTATTATCTCTTTAAAAAATACCGAATATATATATTGTAAGTGTAAATGGCAAAAAAAAGGTTTTGGCTGTGTTGCCACTATTCAAAAAGAATGAAAATCAAAGAGCCACTGTAATCTCCTGTTTCCAGTTACACTGCAGCATAATGTGATTAATTTCTGGGAAACCAAAAAGGCAAATTAATCACAAAGTGTTGACAGCCTTCTTTGAATGACTGAGTGATAAATGCAATTTTTTAACAGGCAGCAAATTTTCTATTTTCTCAGCAAAATACTCCATAGCTAAAAACAAGAAAGCAGCAGGTAGGACCAGTACCTAGGGCCAAGTTCCCAAAATGCTTTAACTTTTTAAAAATAAACAGTGACTGCATTTATTATATAGAGTGATCCAACCTGATTATTTTTGAAGCTCAATGAGAGACTTAATCTAACATACATGCATGTAACCTTCTTCCAAAACCCTTGGTACTTTCTGACGAAAGCGCTACAAATTTTGTATGCCCAGTATATATGTTACACAGACACAAAACACAGAAATAACAGAATTTATCCTGACAGTAGAATTGGTACCGTTAGGTGTCAGCTAGAACATATCTGATGCCAACATAAATTCTTGACACTTATTTATAATATTAAATTTGTTAGTAATTCCATATTCATCAAACAATGACAGTAAATAACTGGAATGAATTTATAAAGAATCACTGTGACAGCAAACTGTAATTAATATTCACATCAAGTGCATTTGTGTTAAACACAGTACAGACTAACTACATGTACAAACTCTGACAAATACAGACATAAACAATGAGATATGTAGACCCTGATGTTAGCACTAGTATGCTCGACTACGCAACTGAGTGCTAAACACCTTGAAAAAAAGCCTTTATTATATCTAGTTAATATACTTTCTTGGATAAATTTGATGGTAAAAACGTACGGAGGAAACATCACTCAAATATGTCATTTTAAAAAACTTTAAAACTGTTCTTAAAACACCACAAGACCTCTACCAAGTTGGGTGTAAACTAATTTGGCTCCCAGCTGTGGTTTGCCGGCGCATGACTGAGCATAGGTATGCAGTACATTTTATGGACATGATCACATAACCACAGCCTGGTCTAATCAGCACAAATGTACATAAGTTTGGGTATAATTTATGTAAATTTATGCAAATGAGTACATCAGTGGGTGTGAATGACTCTATAGCATCCACCCGTTTTAACTTCATGACCCATACTGAATAAATTAAATACCCTATGCATCATAAATGAGGTAAAAATTTGTTATTTGGTAAAAATGATGATAATACACTGTGACAATGTGTTTAATAGTCTGGTTATGATGTTATCTTATCAGTATGAATACTTAATATCAATGGAATGTGCAATACACCAGCCTGTGATATTTCTCTCACAGCACATGCTCGCATACACCAAAGTAAATACCACAACTTGGTCAGCTTAGGTTGTAAACAACAACAACAGATGCGTGTAAATATACATTAAAATACGACCGAAAATGTGTGAAGTTGAAGAATAGCATACTGGTAACTCATATGCCAGCACACTTCATCACTGTACATTGAAAGTCTAGTTCAGCCTTTTCATCTTGTAAAATAAAGAGTACAATAGTACGCTCATAGAGACACGGAGAGTAAGGTTGTGACAGTAAATAAGTGCAATATTCAGTAAATGCTATACATGTCAGTCACTGTAATTTAGATATGTGTGGCAAGCTATATACAAGATGATAAAAATCGATTACTTGCAAGCAGATTTCCAATGCCTTACACCAACGGAGATTTTGTCTGCTCTGGCTGTTGCTCACTCCTTCCAGAGGCCTCTGCCTGCACGTTTAGGCTTGAGTAGTAGCTAGGAGGTGGACTGGCCGAAGTGTAGAGATCTCCTTGTGCTGGTGGTTGTGGGGCAG
>LD345639.1:261140-278493 GCA_001465055.1 Ptychodera flava
TTTCATCTTATTATGGTGATATTTGTGTTAATTGAATGGGGGTAACTTTACACGTCAGTCCATTTTTTAGCATTTTCAGTTCACACTGTATCCTGGTTATCTATGATATGGTTTGAATGCATTATTATGGTTGCATTTTGATGAACTACAACAAGATGAAAGGCCGCTGATTTGCAACGTGTGTTGACCTTCGCCAAATGACCTCGGTCATTCATGGTTAAGTTGCTTATCACATGGTGTGGTACCGTTACATTTATGGTTAAGCTCAATTATAGATCTCTATGCTGTAGTCTCGGTTTACCCAGACTGCAGTTCGGCTCTTCTCCCGGCCGCCCAAGAGCCCCACTGCAGTCTGGGTAAACCGAGACTTTATGAGTGAGGTTCTGAATTACTCAGGCCGACATTTGGGCAGCAAACGTTATTATTGTAAGTGGATATCAAACCCTTTAAGCGTTGACTGGTGGTGATTAATATTAAAACACAATGTTTGCAGTGAGATTTGAAGCCTTGCATTGCAAATGATTTACGTGACACAAAACTATACCGGAACGGCGATCTTACTTAATAATTTAATCAACAAAGGTTTACGGAAGTCTAAGTCATCGTCGATAGTTTAAAAATATTTTCTGCAACAGGCAGAGAGTGGGACTTTCCCCCATGAATACGTCTGTTGATAATTACACCATTCGGAGATGACATCTCCGAATTTTTGTCACAGGTGCGTGCAGCGTTGCTTCGACAGTCGATCAAAGACCCGGGATATAAGTGTGAGGCCGAAGTCCAAATCTCAGTGCCAGTGTAGCACAGACGTTTGGCCTTCGGCCTCACACTTCCTCGATCCCGGGCCTTTGATCGACTATCCAAGTAACTCTGCACGCATGTCGGTTTTTTTATCGAAAGACGAAAGTCCCTCGGGCACGCTACCCGTTCTAAGAGGGAGCAAATGATAGGAACATTTCCTGTTTAAAATGTCTGTTCTGATGTTACATTTCCAAATACCTTCAACAATTTCAGGATGTCCGCCCTTGCGTATTTATGCTCGTCACAGGGAAATTCTATCCAGACCTTCAGATTGGCTTCAGCTGGGCCAAAGCACATTCCTTCTTATTTGTTTAAATCGTTTATTACCAATACTCAGATCAGTGGATCTAGGCACCGAGCTGACCTGTTCCCAGTTGCCCAATGTACTATTTTGTTTGCGTTTCGTGACTGCCAATTTTGTGGAACCGAGTTTGTGCACGTACGGCACAAAAAATAAGGAACCCGAATTTATATATATATATATATATATATATATATATATATATATATATATATATATATACTGAAGTATAAAGTAACTATATCTGTTACTTAAGTTTATTGCATTCTACGATCATCACACAGAACAAATTATTCAATCTGTCTGATGATTGTAGGGTGCATGAAAATCTGGTAACAGATTATAATTACTTTGTAATGAAAGTAATTTGTATGCACACACACACATGTTGATTACTCAAAGTAATTTGTATGTTGATATATATATATATATATATATATATATATATATATATATATATATATATATATATAATAAAGACGGTAATTCAGAACGTTCATAAATATGCGATATCGTCTCGCTACATGTGCACGACACGCGTAGCAGTACATGGTGTCGATTATCGGACCATGGCCAACCAGATCACCCGATTTGTGCCATAAATTTTTCCAATGAATTTATTAATCTATCCTAATATCAATAAGGGGTGCGTTGTTCACGCTCCCATTTACGCTTCTACTTTGAAGTCGCTACCATCTGACTGAAAACAGGTAAGAGGAAAACATATTTATTAAGGTTTAAGCACAGTGGAGGTTGTTTTATGAGATAACTCTCGTCTTTAAAATAATGATAGATAACAATTACATAATCTTAAAAAAGAGTAATACTTGAAATTAGTATTTAAGAGTCGATCACCAAGAGCAACGAAAGGAAGTCTCCGCACACAGCGGTCTTTTCTTTTAAATTTTAAGTAATTTTGGCAAGTACCTTAAGTGTCTTCGTTAATCATACGAATTAGACAGTAACGCGTATAATGGCAGAGAATCCCATTAAGGTAGTATGCGCCTCGAAAGTGGAAGACTTAAACTTTCGCTCAGAATTTCATTAAGGAAGTTTTTAACGATTCTCCTTCAAAATCAAGAATAGAAATCGTGGGCGGGGGGGGGGGGGTTTCACAGTGCATATTTTGCTACTGGAGAAACAAATAACTAAAGATTTACCGATATTTAAAATTCAAGATGGCCGCCATCCCTTTTTTAACTCTATTAGAGAAAAATAAAATTTTCGAATTACGAAAAACTAAGCCGGTGAATTTTTTTTTCTTACACCAAGAGCTTTAAAATGAATCCCCACAAGTGGTATGTCAGAAGAGCATGGTAAAAGTTTGAGAGTCCGAACATCAGTCGCCGAGGCGCGTTCTGCCTTAACACGCTCAATTTGATTTATCGTTTTCCATTACACCATTCAGTGAAGACAGGTAAAGTGCCGTTTAATGTAAAATGCAATTTGAGTGCAACGATACCCGTCTAGATCTTTATTAACTTTTTTTGTTTCTTCTTGATACTCGCACCACTCCAACTTGATACCTGCACTGGGCTTAGGGAATACTGTTATCTCGTTTATTGTTAAGGACGACCCCTGTGGTAGTTCATATAAATATCATCGATAAAGACTTATTTTAGAGTGCTAACTCCTGGGGTTGGTCATAGTTATGTCAACAGGCGACACCAGTGCTTTATTCCATTTTTCGTTCTTACGCACATACGTGAATGTGTATTAGATGGCAAGTGACAAATATGCTCATACATATCATGTAACCCTTATAGAATCCACTGAGAAGCTGAAAGCGAAATTACTGTATATGGTTATTCTTTAGTCTTCTCACTCATGCGGCAATGGAATTATTTGAACCGGGGGTGATTGGATCTTTACTGATCCAAGAAAAGCGATGATTATTCTCTTCCGAGTTTTGTGTGTCATACCTTATAGAGCTACTTTGAATGTGATTACAGGATCGCTCATACACAAATGCTGCCACATCTTTACATAGGGTGTTGCAAGAACAAATGTTAATTAAACGGTCTGTAAGTTACCCAGTAATCGGCAACTTTATAAATAAATCTTGAATAAGCTGTCGCAGCATATATCACCCTATGGTCGTACCATGGACTTATACCTCAAGAACGTATTTAACCACGTTTATGGACCTTTAGGTCTGTTGTAGTTTTTGTGTGGATGCAGGACTATGCTTGCTTTGCTGAGCTAACACTGCCTGACATTTATGGTGTTATGAATTATAGAACTCGCCTGGAAATCGATTGTGAGGGACCCTAACCGGATGTCGATATGAGAGAAATACGTATTCATGAAGTACTCTTTTGCTATGCTGAACTGTGCATGTGTAATGTTTAATTTATGCTTTTCATTACTTCATCAATATCTATGTGTACAGTTAATTCTATTCCTTAATTCATCAGTATCTCACTTTAAAGCTCAGGGACCACCGATAATCAAACTATGCACATGTACAGCGTTATATATGAGACTATGATTTCCAAAGATGCATTGGTCGTGCAAGACTTTAGAACTTCCTATTTTCAGATCCATATAGCACTTCATATCACTTTATAAACAAATAAGGTGTGGCATGTGTCTGAACGTTTATCGTCTCCATGCCACAAGTGGCCTATAATGTCGTTTACTGTTTTTGTCAATCTGAGAGGCGACAGCAAGAGAATACCGCGGAAGTTTTGACGTCGCCGTACTCTACATCTGATTTTGATCAGATTGCTGTTTTTGTTACACCCGTCGATAATGTCTGCGCAAGGGATGAACAGTAATACAACTTTCTAGGTTTTTATGCATCCAGCAACTGTCACGAATTTCATAGATGTCCGTTTTTCAAAAAAAGTATTTCGTCTGGATTTTCCCTCTAATGTGATCATTCATGGGGCTTACTAAATGCAACCCATTCAAACACTTACCTTCAGCAGCAAATTACTTTTGAAATAATACCTTACCTATTTGATCGATATCGATCAAGTCACTGTATACAAGGGGATATGATGCAAATAAAGGATAATGTTACTATCAAAAGTCCAGGGATTACTATCATAAACTCACGTAACTGGTAGACTTGAGAGTTCCTCACCCTGTGGGGAACGTGAGAAAATAAGCTTAGACCAGACACAGTAATTTTTGCCTGCTTTCTTCTTTCCGAAATGATGAATTGCTTCGAAGTCGTATGAAGTAGTCGCAAAATACCTAATCATTGTCTTCGTCAATGTATTTTAGAGTACTTAGCCTCTTTCACACCGACCATGCATTCCAAAATACGACAAGGTGTAGCTTGCATCAAACATAAAGAGACGGGTTACTGCAGTGTCACAATTGTATGATTTTAAACGCGCGTTTCTATTTTAGTATGTGAGAAATCTTTTTGATAATTATTATAATAAAAGCACTAAGAGCACCGTTGTTTGTTATCTGAACGCGGTGTAACATGTACCTGGTCACTGTTTAAGAATCACTCACATCGAATCAAGTTAAAAGAACAAGGTCAATCATTAGGGCCTCACCTTCAGGAAGTTTAAGGGACAGCAGCTGTACGTTTGTACTTTTTAGCGCTTTTGTTCCGTGTGTTTTACATTTTTTGTTCTACTTCGAAAGATATATGGTATTCACTTTGTAAACACTGCCTGTGTATATTATATGGTTTTATTTTCCTTTTTTATTTTTTTATGGATTTAAGCTATTAAGTGGTTGTATGTAGAGGGAGTGTTAAGAAGCAAAATACTGTTCAACCGTTCATCCCATGTTTAGGCGTTACCGGGAAGCCAATATACGTGTTGTTAATCATATTATTTACGCTACTTACTGTTGTGTTTCACTTCTCTCTTCCTTTATTACACTTAACTATTTGGAGGGAAGGCTGCCTGTCTCTTAAATATGTGTCTCGCCTTAATAAACAATCTTTATACCGCATGCGAAAGTGTGTCATCAAGGAGCCCTGACTGCGAGCCGAAATCATAGTTTGTTTTTTTTTATTTCTGTTCTGGCAATATCATATCTAAGTTTAGTTGTTCCTCATTTGGCGAGCCTTGATTATTTTTTTATATCCTTTGGATACAAAGATTTATATACAAATTAAGAGGTGTCATATTTTTTTGCTATCTTGTGTTCTTTTGTTTTGCTGACGATACCGATAATATGTTGACATACCCTGACAACAAAGGTATGAGGTGTGTAATGTGGTATACCCCGCAAAAAGTAGGGTATGACATAGTTTAGCCCCTCCGGACCGCGAACCCCATACAGGATGACGTATGGCGTTGAAAAACGGTCTGCGTTAATATCTAAATACTGCTTGTATTTTCGGTCTAAATTTGGATTAGGCATAATTTCAGTTTAAAAATTTCACTGCTGGTATGTATAGAAGAGCATTGCAGAGTGCGCAAACAGAAGATTTTGATCGAAAATGGAACCAAATAACGATCAGCATATATGTATCAGCATTAGCCACTAAACTTCAAATTTACAGATCTACCCGTTGTGCTTATTTGACCGCATACACTGAAATGCGCCGAATTTTATGAACCTTTTGAGAAAACAGTGTTATACCTTCCTGTTTTTCTGTAACTATACGCTGAAAACTCCAACCGCCTGTGACCCTGGCCACCCGAAGCGTGTCGGCATTTTGCCGCGCCCAGGAAGTTTGCAGCTTATTGGTTGGCTTAATGCATTTATCAAATATTCTCAGACCAGCCAATCAGCTACACAATAGCCCTAGTTTCTGACTCCTTAAGTTGCTCTGAATAATAACGATCAATCAATCAGCTATATATAACTTGACAGTGACTTGATGTGCCAGTAAGTATAATGACCAACCAGACGCGTATTCGACATGTCACGCTGCATCACCATCCATCAACGGATATTTGATCATAGAAATGTCCCCTTGAGGTAGTCCGCGCCTCGAAATTGAAAGACTTAAATTTTCGCCCAAACTTTCCAAAAGATATTTAAAAAAAAAAAATCATTTCGAATCAAGAATAACAATCATGAGTCTCAAATGCAAAAATTGGTACTAGAGAAACAAATCTGCTCTCTATTTACCGATATTTAAAATTCAAAATGGCTACCATCCCTGTGTTAACTGCATTTGGGAAAATAAAATTTATATTCGATTTTCACAAAAATAAGCCGGTAAAGATTTTGTATGCTCCATGAGCTTCAAAATAAACACCCACAAGTGGTAGATCAAAAAGTGTGTAAAAGTTTGAAAGTCCAGGTATCTGTCTCTGAGGCTTATTCTATCCTAAACTGAATATGCACGACACTCGGTGTTCTTTACTTGCGCTGAGCGCAAAAGGCCCTTTCCATCGTACATGTAGCTATTTTTCTGTGGAATTAGGGAACTTAACTTTTACACGACGTCCGGCCAACGTGAATGTACCCATAGCTCTCGTTCTATTCGCCAATTCGTAAACGTAGTCCGAGGTCTCCGACGAGAATAACGGACATGCTCATAGAGCAGTTCAAATTAATATTGCGCCATACTCTGACATATATAAACGAGCAACTGTTATGAAGATTACGGGAAAACAATGTACTCGTTATGAAAGGGTATGGTAAACGTAAAAGTGAAGTATGCTAGTTACCACTCAGAGTTGAGAGAACGTACGATTTTCCACTTTCTTTGCTACTGTTGCAGTTTATAGATTGTCAGTATGTCTTCACATTGATATTTGTTTACTTCAAGATGATAGAAAGACTACTGATAGGAAGTCTGTAGTAGAGCTCCAACTCAGATCTGTGAATACTTGTAAATTGTGAGTGTAGCCATTGCTATCCGGTGATGTCGAGGAGGGGTTAGGTTGTTCCCTCAACCAACTATCCCGTACTAAAACATATTTAAATCTGTTTCTGTATAGGTTATATATATTTGCCAAGATCTCTTACCCAAAGAAAAATGGCGACACGATCTTGCCCAGTCATTTTCATGACAAGTGAGTATTTCATATATCAAATCATGCACTATTTTTGCTATTTTTTTTAAATCTTGTAACTAATTGATACCAAGTGCATCCTTAGTAAATAAACCAAGAAATCAACGTGCATCGCTTGCCTCATGATGTGGCATAAACTCAAATCAAGTATGGCGAACATCAGGTAGATGTATGGCGTTCGAATCAATAACCCCTATAATAGTCCAGTCATTTTAGGCCAAAAAAGGGGGTAACCCACCACAAATTGCAACAGAATTTATTTTTTCACAATTCATCTCAGAAAAACCCATATAAAAACATATCAAAAGTCTTCCAAAATCCGAGGAGTGGAAAACCGCCTAGTTTGCATAAATCCAAAATGGCCGCCCCGGTATTATAGTTTCAACGCTTTTGGCCACTTACTGCCCAATATTGGTCCGATTTTAATATTTTTTTTTATTTCCATATACCTTGTACATTCCCTTCACATTTTAGACATTTTTACAATAATTCCATCGTTATTATTTACAAAACAGGGACATGAGTCCGAATTTTACTGTAAAACAATAGTATTCTCACACACTATGTCTTGTAATTAATACTTGTTTTATTTTACATGATACAAATGTCTGTAATGTGAAATAAATAAATAAAGAAATAAATAAATAGATAAATAGATAGATAAATAGATAGATAGATAAATAAATAAATAAATAAATAAATAAATAAGAAAGAAAGAAAGAAAGACAAGAAAGACAAAATTATTCATCAGTTGTTGTTCGTCTTTGCTAGTAAAGGGAAAGCAACTCCACTTCATATTTTGGTTGTTTGCGTTTTGTGTGTCATATTGTGTATAATATAAGTGTATATCATGTTTGGCTGCTTTGTGTAAAATGTTGCTCAGCCATGGCAAGACGTACCCGTAATCTACGTGTCTTGTGTTTATCCGCACTGGAGCGGAGAGATTGCTGTGACACTACGATACTTTGGCGCTACGTTTCGAAAACAGAGTTTTCTTGGGTACACACTTGGAGATAGGTTCGGATTAGAGAGAGACAGAATGGCCGGAGAGAGCTTTGTATTGTGTCTTAGTATGACCAAGTTCAAAGATAAAAAAGAAAACACATAAACAAGAATCATAGAATGACAAAAATAACAAAAAGTCACAATTGAACAAAATTGAGCACTGCATCAAACAACTCAGATTCATTAAGAACCTATCAACACACAAACTCACCAACATTGAAATCAACGTACTTAGCAAAGGCTTAAAATTCATTCCCACAACAAATCGTCCTAACAGAATCCACCTGTTAGGGGACATAAAATATACATTCCGAAAATGAGACTCCGATATATCATGAGACACAGACCGTACAACACCCAGTCAAAATGAACTCGAAATGGATCCCACATACAACCGAGAACACAAAACTAGAAAATTATTTAGAAGCAACAAAATTGGCTATTGTTAACACACCTATTCGAAACACAAAAAAAACACAACCCGTGCAGAACAAATAGTGTTCAAAACGCTATCAAAAAACAAGAAGATAACCATCAAACCGTTTGATAAAGTACGGGGGACAGCAATTTTAAACACTGATGATTACATAAGGGAATGTCAACTTAACGATCAACAATACTACACAAAATTGGCAACAGACGACACAAAAAATACAATAGAAGACATACAGGTACACAATCTCATAACAGAAGTGTACAATGAAAAACACATTGACCATCACACATATGAATTTTTGAATCCAGTCGATAGAAAAATAAGAACGCCACTTTGGTACCTTCTACCGAAAATACACAAAGTGCCGCCATCAGGAGCTATGTTCGTAGTACGGCCAATCATAAGTGGATGCTCCAGTCCAACATTTCACATATCAGAATTCATTGACCATTTTCGCAAACAAATCGTCAAGAAAGAACCAACATACATCAAAGACAACAGACTTTATACGGAAAATTGAGACAGTCAAAGTTCCGGCCAAAGCGACTCTAGTAACGCTGGATGTAATTTCCATGTACACGAATACACCACATGATGAGGTAATTGAATCAATCGGAAGAGCATTAAATCAGGAAAGATCATCAAACAGTTACATAATCAAGTAACCACCAATGAAACACATGATAGCTCTGCTAGAAGTAATCTTAAAAAAACAACACATTCGAATTCAACGATGAATTCTACTGGTAAATATAGGGATGCTAGATGGGGTCCCCGTCTTCTCCAGAAATAGCAGATATTACATTTCATGAGACAGAAACGAGAATAATACAGAAACACAAACAACAAATATCCACCTTGCTGAGGTTCAGGGACGATGTTTTTCTGATTTTCATCAGAACACAACACGAACTCAATGAATTCATATCGAACATCAACAAAATGCATCCTACTTTCAATTTTTCGCTTGAAAGCTCCTCTCAAGAAATCACATATTTAGACCTATCTACAAAGGTCGTCGATACAACAAAGATAATATTCTCGACATCAACACACACACAAAGCCAACAGATACATTTCAATTCTTACAAAGAAACTTAATGCCATCCGGCAGCAACATTCAAAGGTCTGATCAAAGGTGAATCATTACGATACATCAGAACATGTAAGAACGAAATCGATTTTACACAAAAAGTCACACAATTTAGTGAAAGATTACAAGACCGACAATACAAATAAATGAAATAGAAAGCATTATCAGAGAGACAGATCATAAAAGCAGAAAAAGACTGCTTGAACAACAAAAAGAAAGAAATAACGCCACCAACAATACCAACATATAGCCTGTTCATAGAAACAACAAAAATCAAGCAAGCCCTGACAGAAAACTGGAGTGAACTTGAAAAAGACGAAAGAACAGAAATATAGGTGACACACTTATAAGCGCCAGACTTCACAAAAACTACAATAGCTCAAACTCAGGGTCACACGAACCTACACAAACACAACGAGATCAAACTGTAGACATTCTAACTTCCCTACTTGTGAACAACAAACGTAAGCGGAACAACATATTAGCAAATTAAAAAATCTAACAATAAATCAATTGTGCTCACCAATCAAAAATGAATTTTAAGTGGCTGATGAAGAAAACTCTGTTTTCGAAACGTAGCGCCAAAGGATCGTAGTGTCACAGCAATCTCTCCGCGCCAGTGCGGATTAACACAAGACACGTAGATTACGGGTACGTCTCTCCATGGCTAAGCAACATTTTACATAAAACAGCCAAACATGATATACACTTATATTATACACAATATCATTTACAAAACGCAAACAACCCAAATATGAACGATGTGTGGAGTTGCTTTCCCTTTACTACCAATACTATTTAATTCCCATGTGATCTGTACACCTTCCAGGAGACTTTAAAGCCCCTCTCCCTTTGCTCGGCTCTCCCGCGCTGGCACACTTTGTCAATTCAGGCGCGGCTGTTTATCTACAATTTGTGTAAAATAAACAGCATTTGGGAAACTGGTAATTTTACAATTACCAGCTATAGTATTGTACCTCATGTTGAGTTTCACAACTATGGTGACAACCAGTGTACCCTGGTAACTCAATATCAACACTATAGATATAACTAGACTACAAACCAGGTTGACTATGTTTGATATGAATAAACAGCCAATTTTTTACAGGACAAATGTTATAAAAAATGCGTAAGTTCAGCCGGTGGCTTTTAATGTTAAATAGGGAATAGGTTATTGGCAAATTAACAGCCAAAAACAAAATGGATACATATTCTGTATTAGTTATACTGAGATTGCTTTCAATATATTTCACACCATATATGTTAGCATCTTGCAAAATTAGACCAGTATTGAATGGAAGGTGAAGTGTGTTTGTGTACCATTGTTTTACCCTGAAATTCAGACTTGTGTGCCTATTTTATTAATAACTACATTTGGAAATGCCCTAAAAATGTTGGAAATTGGAAGAGAATGTACAATTTATAAGAAAATAAAAAAAATATTGTCCAAATCGGACTGAAATCGCGTAATATGTGGTCATAAGTGTTGATTCCATAATACCGGGGGCGGCCATTTTGGATTTATGCAAATTAGGCATTGTTCCACTCCTTGTGTATTTATCTATTTACTTATTTAGTTATCTATCTATTTATTTATTTAACATTACAGACATTTGCACCTTATAAAATCATGAAACAAGTATTGATTAGAAGACATTGTGTGTGAGAATACCATTGTTTTACAATTATGTTCCTGTTTTGTAAATAAAAACAATGGAATTTTTGTAAACATGTCTAAAATATGATGAAAATGTACAAGGTACATGGAAATAAAAAAAAACAAACCCAAAATCGGACCAATATTGGGCAGTAAGTGGCCAAAAGCATTGAACCTATAATACTGGGGCGGCCATTTTGGATTTATGCAAATTAGGCACTTTTCCACTCCTTGGATTTTGGAAGACTTTTGATATGTTTTTCTATAGGTTTTTCTGAGGTGAGTAGTGAAAAAATAAATTCTGTTGCAATTTGTGGTGGGTCATTTCATATTTTGACTGGACTATAATGCGAATGAAGTGAATGCAATATTAATGAGCATTCATTAGAAGACTGCCGTTTAAAGTAATTTCAATTGGTGCAAGAGAGATAAAGTTAGATAATTAAATTTTGAACATATCATCAGGAGTGCTTCAACAATGTATGTCACTAACTGGTGTCACTCCCTCACCCAATCAAACGCCTTATAAACCATACTTACTCGTTGTACTCTTTCAGTGATCTTTGCCAGTACCTGCTCCGTGGTGGCGTTGAAATGTTATACGTGTTTTTATTTCTTCCCATGGGAAGATGGGTGCCAATTCAACGTTACCGACGATCGATTCCAGGAAGAATGTTCCACAGATATCATAGATCCGATGTGCTATGTGAGTATATACTGTTGTGGCTGTTATGAACTTATGGTGTATGTTGTACACGCAAATCAAATATACAGTGGTTTGCATCGTTTCGAACAGACTAAGTGTCTAAACTGGGCAATCGCCAACACTGTCAAGAGTAATAAACTCTTGTCTGGACGATTGTCACGTGTAGTCAGAGCAACACCACCACACATCAACACACATCCTGCTAGGGGTTAAGAATTCATAATTTCCTGTCAAGTGTATACATACATACATACATATATATATATATATATATATATATATATATATATATATATATATATATATATATATATATATCGCTGTATTATGCAGAGAATAATTATTTGTGACACTTGTGTTGATGAAGTTGGAAATCTTTAATTGCTCATTTCAGGATGGCATGACAACAAATGGCAAAATTTTATTAAAATTGCTGCAAAAATACACAATAAAGATTCCGTCATAATCTGAATATGTCACATTAAGATCATCCCTTATAAAATGTATGCTAATATAAAAGCTATCAGAAAAGAGGTTTTGGCGAATTAGTTGATTAAAATGGTAAAATTTATCTTAAAAATACAAATTCGCACATTTCTGCACAAGTTGAAAAAATCTGAAAACACGATTTGAACTAATTTGGGATAATTGGATTTTTTTATTTTTCAAATTTCTCAAAAGTTTTAGATGCCGTATAGCTGAATGTTGCAATATCGCAAATTACTCATAAAAACAAGTGCGTAATGTAAGAAGAAAAGCAGATGAGATTACATTTGTTGATTAAATCGGCATTGAATCACCATCCAATTATCCCAAATTAGTTCCAATGTTGTTTGAAATAGGTCAACCCTAGGAATCTATATCCAAACATCAAAGCTGTCTGACTAGTAGTTTTGAAATATAAGATTTATAAAGATTTTTTGACCGAAAACAGCAAAAATGCCCCCAAAATACATATATGCAGATTCTACCCCAGTTTGAACAAATCTAACCGAGGTTACCCCAAGAGAAATGCATATCATAATTCAAAGCAATCGGATATGCGGTTTCAGAGAAGAAGGCAATTGTTGACGGGCGACGGACGGACGATAGACATTCAGCCTATTGGCTGTCGCTGACAGCAGAGCTAGAAATGCTTTTTGCAGTAAAATTTTCAACCGACGAACATTTGCATAAGCGTCGTCCATGAACAAGACATTATTTAATCAACACACCATTCTTTGCTGCGACGTCTATGTGAAAAAAGTTACAATGGTAATCGCTGGTATAGTGTCGTAAGCCTGACCACCATACCTCAGGTGAATAATCCCACCAGCGACTCAATATAGTTCTAACACAGCAAGGATTTCCAGGATCGTACACTGCCGCAATGGCGTGCGTTTTCGAAGTGTTAAATTTCAATATTTGATTTTCCTGACTGAGGCAACCCATGAACCAAATCTAAGCCCGAAAGAGGACACTTTATATTCACACGCAGAAAGTCTGACATTGCGCCGCCGATGGCTAGTGTAAAGCAAATCACACTACTAAGGAGTGGATTTCCTCTGAGTGTATCGTTCCCTTTTCAAGTTGTTGTAAAGGTATACAAAGGTGTTTCCCTTTTGGAGAATACCTACAAATGAGGCGAGTGCATGGCCTCCATCGTGTGCCATCGTGCTGGTGATAACACTATGATGATACCGACCCAGTGGTCTTGCAGGCTCACCGACTTGTGTAGTATGCGACGCTATTTCAGAGATCTGCAAGAAAGTATCGGTTGTTGTTTTGACAATATCTGTACGTCTGACATCATTCCAGACAATGTTACAACTTTTACAGAGTTTGTTTCATTGTGATTGTGATTGATATTGTCGCTTAGCTGATAATTGCGAATTATCGTGTGGGAGAGACTAAAACGAAGGACACCAAAGGACATTGAAGGACTACGAAGGACAATATTTCTCAGTACTGAAGTGCGAGAACAGTATTCTCAGCCCAGAATCATTAAGTGAAGGACAGCGTAACAGATCAAGAGTAGGATAATGGACTGTGTCATCCATACGATATGGGTTTGAGGCCAGCAATTTCATTACACAGAGGGGTGAAGGAAATATTTTCACTGAAAAATATGGCAAGGCCTACGTTATTAGTGCAGAATATGCTTAAGGATAGTAATTTCACTGCAAAATAGGACGAAGAAAACATAATGTTATCAGTGCAGAATGTAGGAAAGGGGGAGTAGAATATATTACAGTATAGGTTGAAGGACCATTTTCACTACAGAATACGGCAGAGACCAGTATTTTCATGGCGGAATACGGTGAAGGACAGTATTTTCACTGCAAAATAGTGCAAAGGACGATGTTATCATTACAGAATATCACAGAGGACAACATTTTAGTGCATAATAAGGAAGAAAGGCAATTTTAATAGGGTAGAATATGGTGAATAACACTATTTTCGTTACAGAATAGGGTGTTAATACTGTTCCACACCTTATCCTGAGCAAAAAATATTATATCGCAAAAATACAATGTTTCACCACTTGATTAGCTTTCCTGTCCTGCTTCTTTGTCCTTCGCCGTCTTTTCATGTCCTTCCTATTAGATTTTGCTTCATCGGGTTGGCAACTCCTCAATTTAGACATTATGTATGGTTCCTGTATTACGATATTTTAGATATAAAGTGGACGCCATTCTCTAGAGAAGCTGCAGATTATAAGAGAAAGCTATGAATTAGAGTCTTCAAATCTCCTTACTCTTCAAATCACTTACCACCTCGTTTGTAAATGACTAGTGATTATAGTGTTGATCATTCTAAAGCAGGATCTTAAATGCTTCCTCAAATATCCAAACTCTACCTTCTTTTAAGAGCAGGTTCTGAGAGTGAGCAATGAAAACGGAACTGAAGGCACTCTCGCCAGAGGTTGTAAGAAGGCTGCTGAATGCAAAAACAAGTGTGATACGGATGAAATTGGAGGTAGGCGGCGTGCCTTTTAGAACACAATCTTATATACCTTTCCTATATTGTCGATATATTCATCAATAGTAGACGAACAGAACAAGCGTTCGCTAACGTTACAGATTATCTTATCTGAAATGACATAAATAGATACATCGGTTGGTTGACAGATAAGATAGAACCGTTATAACAGATAGAGCGATAGATAGATAGTACGATAGATTGATGGATGAGTATCAGATATATCTAGATAAATTTACAGAGAGATGGATTTACACATACATACATACATACATACATACATACATACATACATACATACATACATACATACATACATACATACATACATACATAGATACATACATACATACATACATACATACATACATACATACATACATACAAACATACATACATACATACATACATACATACAAATACATACATACATACATACATACATACATACATACATACATACATACATACATACATACGATTACATGTATGCATATATGCATGCATGTATGTATTCATGGATATATAGAAAAACGTGTGTTTCATATGCACTTTTACTCCTTTTTTGTACTATTTTCTTTTCTTTATTTTTTTTTATTTTGCTCTTTATTCTAGGAGTCATTGTCACTGCCTGTCTGGAGTGTTGTAGCACAGACCTCTGCAACACTGATAATACTGGTAATACTGGGGTGTATGCATCTACCAAAACATCTCTGATAATTGGACTTGTAATTGTTACCATTTTGTGTATTTTCTAAAACGGCCGCAAAAACTTACGTTGTTCCTTAAGGGGAAAATGTATTTACTCGAGCAGCAGACTTACAAAGTACTGTAAAGAGTTTCGGGAGAGCATTCAATATTAAACAGTTAACATTATAACTTATCGCTTCCTCTTGTTACATTTGTCTAACCTTTAAAAAAATAAAATCTGGCCTGTTTACATACGTGAAAACATTTTGTCCTCTTAAATTGTTACGTTTACATCAAAGGCTGATCACTTCAAAGAAGGCCGCGGTTTATTTCGTCAATCAAAATAATAACAAGGTTCCTATATATTCCCCTGCCAATTTAACATTTCAAGGAAAACATGCCATATAGGTGCCATTCATACATATTTGAAATTGTGATATCGACACAAAAGTATTTTCTATGAAAAATCTCACCAAATAAAATGAAGTATAAAAGACATGGAATATAAAAAATTGAAGACTTGCAGTTCTCAAGAATGATACGGATTTTCAAACTATAACATTCCGCAACATTTTATCTGCCAAATGTTGGATCATATGCAGTTTTAAAATTTTTACAAATTTTGAGTATCAATATTATGACTATAAAAATGAAACAAAAACACAGCTGTTTTTTGTGTTCAGTTTTTCTGCTAAAAGATTCGTTGTGTATTGATTAGGGAAATTTTCTCTTCTTTGTGTTATGATGGCAAAATGTGCAAATGATCTAATTTTACCCAAGCGGAAACTCTGATTCGTGTCGTACATAGTCGGTCTGCGTTGAGTCAATCGTGTTGGAGGCCGATTTCTGGATTGCGGTGTCCGTCAGGGCAAATTCGTATCATCTTAGATCAAAGTACTACAGAGAAACTTGTTCACGCATTCATCATGTCTCGTTTGTAATAGTTTGGTTGTTGGCCTACGCTGCTCATAAATTCAAGACCTTCGAACAATTCAGAATGCTACAGCTCGCTTGATTACTAAAACAACCTGACCATATCACACCTTGTCTATATAAACTACAGTAGCTCCCACTTAAACAGTGGAATGGAATACAAAATTATTTGCATCACATTTACAAATGTTAATAGTCTTGCTTGTAATTATTTAGGTAAATTACTCACAATCCGTGACACTCGGCGTATACGTCGCTCTCACTCTGGTCCTATTAATTTATATCAGCCAATTGGAAATGCAGCTTATTACAGTGATATATGTTTTTTATTTCAATTTGTTTACCTCGTTTACGGAATTCACTGCCATTACATATTCAAGCGGTTCAAACAGTTGGATGTTTAAAAAGGAAAACAAAACTCACCTTGCCAGCGGTATGAGGAGAAGGGAGACGATCGGTTTTAAGAGTGTCTCTCGCGCGTGCTTACATTGGTATGCGTTGACGCATTGGCTTTATACGAACTAGACATATTGTCTAAATCGAGGTGTTGCCAAACACTGTCGGGTGCAATTATCAGCTAGAATCTAGGCGGTAACATGAGTCGATCTTAGGGACGGACCATTAGATCTTGGGAGGGGGTGGTCAAAAACAGAAAAAAAAAATTTCAGAGCAGAAAGTTAGGAAAAAAAAAAATCTTCAAACTAGTTTGCAAACTAAAAAAAAAAATAAATAAGAAGACAAAGGCGTAAAAAAAAAAATCTGCAAAAGTCTTTAAAATTTTGAATTTTTTTTAGATTTTACCGACAGTAAGCAACTTTCTGT
>LD345639.1:279337-293492 GCA_001465055.1 Ptychodera flava
GACACCCCTCTCCTGACCTCTTCCCAGTGACCGCTTGCGTGGCCGCTTGTGGTGCTTGGCACCACATGTTTGCCCTCTTTATCTTCAGACAGCGACGAACGAAAAAAGAATTATAAATCTGAAAATTTACTCTGAAAAAAAAAATTGCACAGCTAATCTCAAACGGAAAAAAAAATTTCAGAAATTTACAATAGTAAAAAAAAAAATTTCACAATTTCATTGTGACCACCCCCCTCCCAAGATCTAATGGTCCATCCCTTAAAAGAACCAACTCTGCAAAAGTTGAAACATTGTCTAGCAGGAGGTCAGACTTAGTGAAAAACACCACCACACAAGTCCGCGCACTGTCCAAGCCATATCACTTGCTTTCAGGTGTAGTTGTTTTGACTATGTCTGACCTGCTGCAAGACAATTTTTCAACTTTGGCAGAGTTGATACCTCTTTGATCGACCTGAATTACTGCTCAGCTGATAATTACACCTGACAGTGTTGGCAACACCTCAAATTAGACAATATGACTAGTTTTCAATATGCCAATGCGTCAAAGCAAATCACTGTATGTACCATAATTTCTCATGCTGCTTCATCCTGCGCAAATAGACAGAAAGATATTGCATAGTCCTGTACTTGTCAAAGATGTCGTAAACAAGTGCTTGCAAGATTGGTAATCATTGGTTCCATAATATTTGGTCTTTCCTTCCCTCCAACCGGTACGACGACTCTGACTTTGGTCCTCAATTTGACTCTGAATAATATTTTAGTGGCGAAAATTGTTATTAATAGCTCATACCAAAAACTTAAAGCGTTGCTTTGAACATGTTTAGGACAGTTATCAATTTTGAAATTCGAAAAACATAAAAGGGTAATAAATATTTAGAGCGTTACATTGAAATATACTTAACATAAAATTACATACAGACTACCTCTAACACTTCTATCTTAAGCACGTGCAACTCCAGTGCCAGTCCTTGTTAGTATTACAGAAAGAAAATATACGTAAGAGAGGAGAGGGCGTCTTTTCCTGAAAAGGACGTCTGATTGACGAGTACACGTACCCCGCTCGAAGTTGACTTTCCCGTATATTTCTGTGTCTCATTGAAATAAACTCTATTTGGTACATCACCAAATTTGAGTGATAACAAAATATAAGATAGTATGGACACTTCCTAATATTTCTGTGTATCCAAGATCTTTAGAGAGTCTTGTCTTATCCTATTTTAGAGCATACACAACGATTATTAAATCATTCTTCAATAACGGTCTTTCGCTTCCTATTCAAAAGTGGATTTTTCAACGCGTACAATACAAAGCATGCAAAACTAGATTTTTTAAGTGAATCGTAAAACCTATTTTTTGGACCATGCCTTAAACTTTAACTCTGCTTGTCTATAGTCTGTGGCATGCAGTATTTCTGTATTTTGCTTCAAAGTAGACTGCGCCTCGGGGACAGCTATTCGGACGTTCAAATTTTTCCTATATTTTGCTGGTCTGTCGCTTGTGGTATTCATTTTAAAGTCTTGGATTAAAAAATGTTTTCACAGGCTTGATTTCTTGGACATTGAAAATTTTATTTTTCCCGATAGATTTAGCTGGCGGTATTTTTGAATTTCAGATGTAGGTTAAATGTTAGGTGCTTTGTTTCTCTAGTACAAAGGTTCACACGGTGATCCTCGAGTTTTATTTTTGATTTTGAAAGAGAAAGGATGAAAATTTCATTCAGGAAACATTGAATAAAAGTTAAAGTCTTTCAATTTATAGACGAATGCTAGTTTTAGGGAAAGTAAATTGAAGACATCTTTATAAACAAACCAGAAGCTGGTTCTCTGATTCTGTGTAAACAAGGTATGAGAGACAAACAGACTGGGCGAAAATCGTCCACAATGTTAAAGATGTGCAATTGTTGTGCCAGGTACGCTGCAACACGGTTACTTGTAAGGCGTGTCTATACTCGCTCTTGTGGCCAATCAGATCACTTGACTTACGCGTCACATTTTCTGAAAAATGTGGCCAATCCGTATTGTCTATCTACATAACATAGCTGTTCAAGCTTCAACATTTCTCATTTACGCTGCAAGTGTGAAGTAACCACCATCGACCCATACTGACTCACAAGCAGGTAAGCCGAAAAATTAAATCACTGAGCAACTTATACACGGGCAATCAAACATGATAGTAACTCTCGTCTAAGAACAAAGAATTCTAGAAAGTTAGTTTTCCTCTAGTTGCATTTGGAATGAGTATGACTGCCGGATGAATTACCACGAAGACAAGTTTCTGTCAATTGCAGTACTATTTCTGATAAGTTTGAGACAGTCTTGATCATTTATAGTACGCAAAATGTAATCATAAAGAGTGGCGAGGCACACAGCTGTTTATATTGCCTGAGTTATTACAGTTTCCTACAACAACACTCAGTGATGAGGAAATACAACACGTAATATGAATTAGGATGAATTGTGTTAACTTGCAATAACCTTTTGTGTCTCTTTGATACATAAATTCAACTATTAATCCTTAAATTATGACAAGAAAGTCTATTGTGTGTAAACTATTGACAAATATTTGTATGAGACTCATGAGAGTCATAGGCATTTGAGACCACTTTTTTGAGTCAAGTCAGACAAGAGGGAACACCTAGGATTTTTTGTCTTTACTTCCTCCAAACTGACGTAAACAGTGTCCATGGATGCGATGGTTGTTTATTTACTAAAAGGGTTCAGTTAGTACAGCTCGGGTTGGACCTGAAATATTCATTGTGGCCTCTCAAAATTTTTGAGCCCCTAAACCACTGAATATATTACAGTGAATTTCAAAGTAGCTTCGAATTACAACGTGCTTTGGTGATAAGAAAAACGTTCCTGGTGATAGAAAATGACGCCACCTGCATTTATTGCAAACGTTCTACTTCGATAAAGTTTGCAACAATTTAACCAAATACGACATTCACTGTGTCACAGTAAACTTCTCAGTGCTGCCGCGCTCCCATTGAAAAAACTCACCCGTACACTGACTGCTTGAACATTTTTATTTTACTTTTATCACATTTCCCGTCGACGACACTGAACAGAACGCTAACGATAGTTTTTCTCGGTACAGTTTGTACAGGTCGGTACAACAATTGGTATTTCCTACACTGAACTTGTTCTGTGCGTGAGAACAGTGGACGTCGTGGGTTAAATTGTTGCAAAAACTATCGCAGAAGAACGTTTGTAATGAATGCAGTTGACGTTATCTGCTATCGCCAGAAACGTTTTTCTAATCACCCAAGCACGTTGTAATTCCAAGTTATTTTGAAATTCACTGTAATGTTCGACCCATTTTGTGAATGATAAAACATATACCGTCATTTTAAATCATTTTCTGATTGACAATGATGTTTAGGCATAATATTGGAAAGCGATGAAAAGTTTTTTCTTGGCCGTATGGGTCGTCTGATACAGTTACAGTTTTACTTCATTTAAAGTTACGTGGTAGGAAGATAAATAGAGTTATATCCTTGTATTGAATTGCACTTATTGTATGAGGCAGCAGTAAATAACACTGCTTGTATCAGTTGTCCAGAAGTTAGCGATATTAGACTAAGCAGAGCCACGAAGGTCGACGGTACAGTATACTTTTGCATGGTATTATTCTTAACCTGTTTAACGGACTCGTAGGATAAGCTTACCAGTTCATTGGATATTTTATACCAGAATTTCTTGTCATTTTGATTGTATTATCTTTAAAACTGATATTTTTAGACAAATTATCACCCTGGCTGGCCTTATTCATTGCATTTGATTTCGACATTTCAGTATGCACGAATAGGGAAGGCACCAAGGGGTATGTAATGTATACCTACGAACGATAACATCGTCTATGCGAATATTCTAGCATAGGCAATATACAAGTGATAAGTCATATCACATACCGTTTCCAATGAGGAAAAAGGGGAAGAAGAATAAAGTTAGAATAACATAAAATGAATTTTCTTATGGTTAACTATTTTACGTGTTTAGCAATAAGTTAAATTTTCTCCATATGATGCTGACTGGCGCCAGTTTCTATTAAGTCACTGTTCGGTGTTGAATATTCTCCGATGTGCTTAGGCGTTTACAAATCATTTTTACAAGCTTCTGCTTTCTTAGTGATCAAAAACCCAACTGTCTATGACTCAATTTTAGGTAGCTTAACAAGTTCGCGGGAAATTTCATTTCAGAAACACGAAAATCAGTTTTTTTTCTTCAAATACATTGTTTGAATATTGTCCTTCCTGTTTGAATAATTGTTGTCCGTTCGTTCCTGTATTTGTCTTCAAATTGCTTGTGCAAATCGGTATGAGGAACAACTGTTAATATACTTCTTACGATTGATTCTTGATTAACAGAAGGAAGCTTCCTACCAAAAAACATTCTTTTTAACTATATTTGGACTATTTAGGCTTGTTTAACTTAGTAAATATTGCATATGATATTGAATCATTGCTTTAGGTCTATTTTACTTTGGTATTTCGATTAATGCAGTACATTGTTTTAAATCATCTTTGTATTTGAAAAACGGGCTGAACGAACATAATAATTTTTTTCTCAGTTTGAAATTTTGTCACATTTCTGACATTTCAACGAAATGAAACTTTTAAAGGTGCGAAAAGAGTATCTCCAAATTAAGCACAGCTATTTTTTCTAACATAAGTTATATGTTTCAATTTCCGATGACATTTTGCGAAGGCGAGTTATCGTTATTTAATAAGCTGCAGTCGTGCTAATATGATGTTAAGTAATTTGAAGTGCAGTTAAGCGTAATTTCTGAAATTAGCTAAATGTGTTACATGCTCAAAAAACCTTTAGCAAATTCATTGCTCTCAATTGGTGTACATTGCTCAGCGACATAGCTTTCACGTGACATGCAATACTCGCGTACAAATCAACGATTAGTATTCACTTTGAAAACCCGGTAAGCAACTTTATTCCCTCGTGACCGAAAGCTTTTAGGGATTTTCGGTATTAAAACGGCCGCCACCAGGAACCGATCGTTTGCATATTTTCTCCGTTTACTACATTAAACACGATTGGAATTAATTGGGATAATTGCATGATGAAGTAATGTCAGTTTAATTTGCAAATGTAAGCTCACATACTTTTCTTTTTAAATTGTACTCTTGTTTTGATGAGTTATTTGTAACACTGCAGCATTCAGCCATAGAGCACCTAACACTTTTGAGAAATTTGAGAAATATGGAGATCCATTTTTCCCAAATTAGTTCCAATCGTGTTTATGTATTATTTACCCAGCCAAATATTTTGTTTAAGTACTTCTCCCCTTGGATCTAATATTTAACACAAATTGCCTGTGTTGAGAAATATTTACAGACAGAATGGTTGTACTTGTGTGTTAAGGCTGAATGTGTTTGAACGCGTCCGTTCATTGCAAAACAATGTTATCTTAGTACTCCCAAAAGCCCTCATTTGGAACATGTTCTCTATAAAATACAGATGTAATATAGTTATACCTTTGCCAAGATACGTATATTAGACTACTGCATATATTTATTGTGGAATGCACTTGAATTGTTTTGAATACGGAGAATAGTGAAATATTTTGGCAATAACAATTAGGAAAATACAATATGCAAGAGGGTCCCGTGATATTTATGCACGCCTGTAAATATGCCGCATTTGCTTCAATATGGAATTCTGTCACGAAGACGTCCTGCTTGGCATAATGACAATATGCTTTAATCGTTCATGGCAAATCATGTTATTTAACTGTTCCTGTGTGGCCCTGGCTCAAATTTTTGCTTTGAAAAATAATAGGAACCAGAAATCACCACGCGCAGATTGGTGACAAATGTGACAAAAAGTCTAGAGGGTTCATAAAATCGGCTGTTTTCAAGTTTCTAGTCCTAACTTCTCGTCTTACGAGAAACTAGTGATAATTTTCCATGAGGGAGGAATCAAACGAAGATTATTTAAAATTACCTTTAGTTCACCTTACGACCCCAGAAGAAGCAAAATACGTAGGTATGCTTTCTAAGACAGAAAGTTTCTCGCGTAACAAGTATTTACTTTTCGGACTTTACGCCGAAAAGTTCCATTTAAAGTGTACTTACTTGCCGATGTATTGCACCATGGCATGATAAAACTAAGACCACGATTCAGTTTGTAATTCAGTGGTTAATTGATAAAATTTTAGCTCAGTTAGTATTCCCTTTGTTATTTAATTTTTTTTACAAAATGGGACATACAGAATTTACTTTTTCACCTGGTAGACAGTCGGCATCATGTTCTTCTTCTAGTTCCTACTAAATATGTTAAGAATCTTCACATGGCGAATACTTACTAAATAGTAATGCTTCTCTAAGCGAGGCTAAAGCAGCGAATGCTAGTCTTGGCTAATTTTTGGTGACTTTACAAGTTAAAAAACATTACACATATATAAGACACAAACTTTCGGAGTGTTCAGAGCACAAAAAGTCCAAAATGTAGGGAGAAATAAAACTATCAAGATAATTTTGTGATAGAAATCAACGGAAAACAGGTTTTTAACACTTGTCGCTTCGATTTGTACTCATTACAAAGGAACTGGACCAGTATAGCTGCCAGCTGCCATTTCAAGATAATCGCAATCATACCAATCCATAATGCAATAACACTAGGTCAGAATTTGTAAGACAATAGTTGTAAACATAGACACAAAACAGCACACAACAGACAGTAAATATAGACGGTACACAAACAAAGTCAAATTCATGAAAGAAATATATGGACCTCTCAAGCTTCATTCACAACTTTCCTATCTCTGTATCTTTGGAATTTGGGTCAGCAAAGTAAATTTAGACATATGAGCTGACAAAGAGTTGTATGAACAAATAGGATGGTAAAAGCGTCCTCCATCAAGAAGAATATGCGACCAAAGTAGCTGACCAGGCCCATAAAACCTAGAAATGGCAATATATTTCAATTTACATGGTACATAGACTGCTCACACTGAGAAGCTGCAATGGCTGAAAGCCAAAATAGTGAACACATCATGTCAGTCATATGAATAGCTGTCAAACGGTGTGTGAAATATAACCTTATGATTGGCCCAGTATGAGGTCCACTTATGAGCTGCTAAAATTACAACCAATGCCTCTTTTTGTTTAAAATGCAAATTTGCTTATCCCGGCCACTCTGACCGACGGAAATAAAATTAGTCATTACTGAACAATGCACCAGCAGCTTTGCTAGATGAATCAATATGGACGTCAGTGGGGCTAAATCGGGTGGATGGGAAATTGAAAACAAGTTCCAAGATTTTTTGAACACCCCCTAACAAACTCCTTCTCTTAATTGTGAAGTTCCCCAGCCCTAAAAGGAAGGCAAAATGTGACCGATATAAAATTCGTCCAAAATATCAATAATACATGGGGGTTTATTAGGCAACCTCTTAAAATTTTCCCCTTAAAAAACAAGCTATGTGTGTGTGTACATTTGTATATATTTGATAATTCATGTAAATGTAATTTGCTTGAAATGGCAGGTAAAAAGTGCATGTGTGTACAATAATTTATTTTGGGATTTCATCGGTAATAGTTGATTCACTATACATGGTAGTCTATGAGGAAACTATGAACAATTTTTCCATATACATGGAAAGCTAGCAATATTGGTGCATTTATAGACTTTTGATAATAGACATAAATGTACTTGATTAGAATAGGGTGGTCACAAATGCACATGTGTAAGAGAAATTTGATTTTGACATTTCACCGAAAATGTCAATTCCCTAATCATTGGAGTCTGTGAGCAAAATGTGCATAATTTTCACAATGGAAAACTAGCAATATTTGTGCATTTATTGACGATTGACAATTGATATAACTGTACTTGATTAGCATAGGTTGGTTACAAGTGCACACTTGTACGAAAGATTTGATTTTGGAATGTCATCGGAGTCAATGAGAAAATTATGAATAAAAAGTATTTATTTACATTACTAAGCTAACTATAGCTGTGGTTTTATAAGTGTTTGATAATTAATACAAATATACTTGATTCAAATTTAATCCACCGATTCATGCAAGCAAAAAGTCTATCCAGCTTTTATCAGTGCTCCTACAGACCCCTGTCTGCCATTCTTTCTGAGTGGGTATGTGTGTTTGTGTTGTTGAATCTAGGCTGTGTACAGTAGGCATAGGCGCGGCAGGTTATCACGGTCATATTGGGTTACCGAACCATTCGTTTTATTTGATGGCGAGGCTGCCTAAAGGTCTTGTCTATGTTTACTGTGGCAAGCGTGCACGCTGTAAACCCGGATTCAACTCGCAGTAAACACCATTTATTCTCAACTATTACAGAAGTTTAGTACGGAGACAAAGAGTATTCAGATCGCAGGAAAAATCGATTCGAGAAGTACTTGTTAAATGATTAAAAACATTCACAGAGTGGTTCCTGCTGTATGTCGGCATTGTACCCAATCTTCGGTATATCCTCCTGCAGTTGGGGTTTTGCTTAATCCGATAATCTCTTTACGATACCAGCAAATCAACGCTTTGTAAAAAATGTACCGTTAGACATACATGAACGGTTTTAATCTTCCTTTGAAGTGTAATGACATCTCGGCGTTGGCAATTTAGGTATTTTTCTCACCCGAAAAGGTACAAAGATAACTTATCTGATATGCAATGCTGACCTTCTGGCCCAGAACCGTAACCAAGCCGCAAAAAGCCGTAATAGCAAACAAAATTTCTACTCATCAAAGGCGATACAAATCTAGTTTTCGTATCCAGGTTGACGTCATTTAATAATCGATGTAGGACCTCAACTAGCCGATAATTACGTTTGCCACATCGTCCATGATGGAAAATTATAACAACTCTACGTGCTTTCGTTATTGAACTCCCACTTCGAAACGCAATGCTACTTTAGATACTTCACAGTATGAATGTTGCATGAAGGACGGTTTCAAATTTTCAACGTTTTCCTGTTGAAATCCTTCATTGCGCTTTTTTTTGTCTGTTGATTCGTATCACAAAGTTAATTTCAGCGTTTCTTCATACCAACTTCGAATGTTTGATGTTCTTAACAATAGTCCCTTAACCCAAGATTTGTTCAGTTCACTTTTTGACCGCGCAAGAAGAAAGTATATAAAAATGTTGTCTTTTGCCCAGTTAAGCGATGTATTCATTGCTCTGATAAAGTTTGTACTAGCAGTATGTGAGTGCGAGTGCCTCACGAACTCTACAGCGTATGGAGGGGTCGCAGTTAGAACAATTGAAACAACTTAGCTCGGTTATTGAACCACTCTTTTGAAGAGTGGGGATTTGGCCGAGCGGTTTTTGACTGTGATGTCTTAACTAAGGGACCTGGTGCCGTAAGTTGTGAGTTCGAATCCGATCGAAATCTACTGAATTTTAATGTATATTATTCGAAGATATTTTGCACGATTGCATGATGAAACTCAGCTTTTTAGTCCAGTCTTTAATGCAATTATTGCTAAAAAACTTACTTCAAAATCGAAGTGAAAACATTAAAAACATCCTAATGGTGCATATAGGATTACACTTATAGGATTGATGTAATTAGAAGTACATAGTGCCAGTGCATAGTGCATTGTCCTCTGCATCGATTCTGCCCCAGAAGGGCAATCGTATCGCCACCTACCTTGTGATTTTTTGCAAATCAATTTAAATTCAGTTGCATAAAGTTGTGAATTCTTTGAAGAACCTAACGTGCAAGGTAAAGCGCTGGTTCAAATTTCAAAACAGCCAATATTATATTTGTTTTAACCTTAAATTGCAACGAGTTCCTTTCAAATACATTTACAACTATTTCAGTTAAGTCATGGCTTGCAATCTTACGGTAAGATAACTACCTTTCCTATGAAGGAGGAACTAATCAAACATTATATGATTCAACGAACTGTTTTTTTCACCTCATGACCTCGAAGGAAGAAAATGTGGCCTCTATAATCAAATGAATAGCTATCGATTTGTCTATGTGAAAAACGACCTAAAGTATGGGGCCCACTTGTGAGCTGCTAAAATGATGACAATGCTTCTTTGTGTTTAATATGCAAGGTGTTATCCTGGCTACTCCTGATCGAAGTAAATTAAACCAGTTATTATAATTACTAAAAAAGGCAACAGAAACTTTGCTAGATGGATCAATATGGACATCCTTAAGAGGTACTTAGTCTCTCAATTTTACCGTACCATTATACAGCTGGGGAAAATTAATCCAGCAATTTATGCCAGCAAAAAGTCACCGGATAGACAGAAATTTTTAACGGTTCTTTGAGTATGTGTATTTGTGTGTTATGTAGGTGGTGCATCTGGACCGTGTACATAAGGCATAGGCAGGATATTACCGTCATACTGGGCTACCGAACCATCCTTTCCAAGGGATGACGAGGCGGTCTGAAGGTCTTGTCTATGTCTATGTACTCGATTTACGCCGAAGAGTCCCATTTAACATGTATGTAGTTGACAATGTATTGCACTATTGCACGATAAAACCAAGACGACTAAGATAAACTTTCTAATTAAATGGTTGATTGACCAAATTTTAGCTATGTCGGTATTCCCTTTGATATTTTAACTTTGTCACATAATCGGACATTACTTTTTCACGTCCTTGTAGACGGTCGGCATCCTTTTCTTCTTTTCCTTTGAGAACTTACTAAATATGGTATCTAAGTATCTTCACGTGACGAATACTTACCTGATAATAATGCTTTCAAAACGAGACCAAAACAGCGTATACCAATCTTGGTTAAATTCTGGTGACTACACAAATTAAAGGACACTACACATACATAAGACACCAAATTCTGGAATGTTCAGAGCACAAATAATCCAAACTTTAGGGAAATAGGGTTTGGGGCGAGTGTCTCACACTGGTCACCATGATTTTTCGTACTCGTCGCTTCGATTTGTATTCATTACAAAGGAACTGGACCATTACCTGCCAACTGCCATGTCAAGCTGCATTTCCAGCAAAGCAAATTCAGACAAATTTAGACAAAACAGTAAACGCACCATGAAATGATTATAGGGTGTTCCTCTGGCAATCATATGAATAGTTGTCAAATGATGTGTGAAATATAACGTTATGATTGGCCCAGTATGAGGTCCACTTATGAGCTGCTAAAATCAGGATCGATGCCTCTTTATGTTTAATTTGCAAATTGGTTTATCTTGGCCGATGAGACCAAGCGAAATAAAATATAAAAATATAAATATGGACGTCAGTATAAGTGAATCTGGAAACTTTCCTATGCAATTACAGATGGGGGATTCAATCCACCAATCTAGGCCGGCAAATAGTCTGTCCAGCTTTTATCAGTGCTAAAACAGACCCCTGTCTCTGATTCTTTCTGTGTGTGTGTGTGTGTGTGTGTGTGTGTGTGTGTGTGTGTGTGTGCGTGCGCGCATGTGTGTTGTTGAATCTGTCCCGTGCAAAGTAAAGTATGGGCAGGTAACCACGGTCAGTTTGGATTACCGAACTATTCGTTTTAAGGGATGTCTTGTCTGTGTTTGCTGTGGGAAGTGTTGATGCTGCAAGACCGGATTCAACTCCCAGTGAACACCTTTTTATTCTTAACTAGCACAGAAGCTTAATACGGAGACAGAGAGCATTTATAGCAGGACAAATCGGCACTAAAACTTGTTAAATGCTTAACTACGCTCAGACAATATTGTTAACGAACATTTTTAAGGATTAAACATTGCTTTTAGAACTGCACAAATAGAGAATTCTGCTGTCATTTGGCTAAGTCAGCGTTGCCCTTCTCATTTTTGTTGTCTGCGTTGCTTCCACTGCCATCGGAGCGTATACGTAAGAGCTCCATACGGTACCATAAAGCACACATATAGCGGTTCCTACTATATGTCGTACATTGTACCCAAATCTCGTGTGTATCCTTCGGCGGCTAGGGTATCGCCTAATCGGAAAATCAATGATATGAAAATAAATGTAGTTTTAGACATGTATGAACGGGTTTAGTTGTGCTTATGAAGTGTACATTTCGGCATAATAGATAATTTTGCCCCTTGTAGAGCTATGCAGACATAGTATCTTGTATAAAATGGTGACCTTTTGGCCCCAATCCACAATTAACCGCAAACAGCCTTGATAACAAACAAAGTGTCTGCTCATCAATGGCGATAACAATCCAGTATTGGTGTCCCGTTGACACCAATTAACAATCTATATAGCCTAGGGCATCACCTCGCTGACAAGCAAGTTGGCCGCTGTGTCACCACAACAAGTAAAGCACGAAATTTTACAATCTCTACACAAAAAACTTGCCGTACTACGACGTATATCAGCGTGCTTCAGCGTGCTCTTAACTCATATAAAACTTACCAATAACGTATTCGACGTACACTTACTGGTATTCGCCACATTTTTCATACGTTTGCATACGTTGGCTCAATCGTCAAGGTGTGACAGGGTCTTAACTCATATTATTCGAAAATACGTCGCCGAATTGTAAGCATGACCAAACTCAGCTTTATAATCCAGCCTTTGATGCAATTATTGCTGGGTAAATTCCTCAAATATCAAAGTGGAAACATTTGAAAAATTCTAATGGTGCTAATAGGATTATAATTATAGGATTTATCTAATAAGAAATAGATACTGCCATACAGTCTCTCCGAACTGTGCAGGATAGGTGCAATGTAGATCAACTGCCCTCTGAACCCATTCTGCCTAAGAAGGACGATCGTATATCTGGGACGTAGATTTACGTTGACAAGTTGTAGCAAAAATGCACGTGAGAGATAACATGGTGTTGTTTATTTCGAAGACTGCACGTGTTTTATAGTTTTTAGCCATAATTTGCAAAGAATTCCGTTCCAATATATTATTAACTATCTCAGTCATGTCATAGCTTATAATCTTACTGAAAAGGAAGGACCAGTTTCTGTAAAAGGAACAAATCTAACATTATATAATATAAACGAACTGTTTTTTACAACTTGTGACTTCGAGGGAAGAATCTGTGTATAATTTCTGAACAAGGAAATTACTCGTTAAAATGCCTTTGTTTTTCCAGTATTTGTGTAAAAGTCATGTTCTACAACGTATGCCTGCATTTAGTCCAATATGTGATGTACCATAGCATGATCAAACTGAGCCTCCGGTAATCCATATATAAAATCAAACCGTCGTTTGCAGGTTTCTTTTATGTACTGTTCAATAACGTTAGTGTTCCTATGCTCATCAAGCAGAATGTGCCTTATAAGGTTTATGTAAGGCTGCCCGCAGTAAACTTTTAATTTAAGCCAATTGTTTGTGGAAATTAATATTTATTTAGCTTAGGGACCGTCTTCCTGACGTGAAATCAAGGCACGCTTAAAGTTGTTGTTCATGCAATTACCTTTCATGTTTCTCTAATTTCGCCTAATTGTTAGACTCCCTGGTCTTATGTACTTTTCTTGTCAAAATGTTATGCTTCAATAATAATGAACAGTGTATGGTGTCCAATCCATGCAAAAATTACTACTTTGATTTTACAACACAACATGCCATTCCAAATTCTATTTTACAATTCAACATGCTGTTCTGAATTTCATTTCACAACAAAACATGCCCTTCCGAATTCTTTTTTACAACACAACATGCTATTCTGAACTCTATTTTACAATTCAACATGCTGTTCTGAATTTCATTTCACAACACAACATGCTATTCCGAATTCTATTTTACAATTCAACATGCTCTTCTGAAATTCATTTCACAACACAACATGCCATTCCAAATTCTCTTTTACAATTCAACATGCTCTTCTGAATTTCATTTGGCAACACAACATGCTATTCCGAATTCTATTTCACAACACAACATCCCATTCTAGACCAAGTTCTGCATGGCAGGGCTGTGTGTTACTGGCGTTATACCGCCTCCCACCACACCCTTGCAGACTGCTATATAGGCAAAACCGCTGCAGATGGTAGCTCCTCGGAAATACGGCGTGGTTTCTCCGCCGAAAACAGCCGATTTTGAATCCAAAACTTGCATTGATCTTCGTTTTCGAGCACACCCATCTGGCCTAGGTATACGATGTGCTCAGCCGCGCTTGTAAACTTACGCAAAGCCTACTTTTCTTTCTCTATGCGAGGGAAGCGTTGGTATATCCGCCGCCATTGTTAGGGACTGGTCAGTTTCTTCGGCCTGGGGGAGGGGGG